>CAUYON010091376.1:0-13074 GCA_963573935.1 Arctocebus calabarensis
TGTCCAGACACCCCCTGTATAGTTATGGATTTGGGAGATAAAAGACCAGGATTAGAGAGAAGTACAGAAAAGGTTGCTCCAGTGTCCAAAAGAAGTTTTTTCTCCTGGCGCTCCACTATAAGGCAAACCTGGGGCTCTTGAGGGGTGCTGACACAAGCTGGAGCCATGAGAATTTGCCTTGGGCACTCTCAGTCCAGTTTGGGCTCCGATGGGGTCACTGGCCCAGGAGGCCTTCACCCCTGGGGACAGGTCACCCTCCAGTGGTCACTTTTGCATTCTGAACAGGGGCCAGGTGGCTTGCCCAGCCAGTGGTACTGCTGGAGGCAGTCTTCTCTGAAGTGGAAGTCTGACCACATTGGAAGCACTTGTTTTTCGCTCCTCTGGTTTCCCTCTGCCCCTGAAGGTTGCTTGTTTGTCAGAGTGCCCTTACTAGAGCTGTCATTCTTCGATAGAGGCCATTCTTTTTTTTTTTTGAGACAGAGCCTCAAGCTGTCACCCTGGATAGAGTGCTGTAGCATCACAGCTCACAGCAACCTCCAATTCCTGGGCTCAAGCGATTCTCTTGCCTCTGCCTCCCAAGTAGCTGGGACTACAGGCACCCGCCACAACGCCCGGCCATTTTTTGGTTGCAGCCGGCATTGTTGTTTGGCGGGCCCCAGGGCTGGATTCCAACCCGCCAGCTCAGGTGTATGTGGCTGGCGATGTTTGTATATTAATGCTGCAAAGCAACTCTGCAGAGTCCCAGGGTTCTGAACAAAATAGTTTCTGTGAGTTTCTTCTTAAGTTGAATTAGCATACAAGCCAAAACAGGAACATTTATCTACTACCTATAATAGCTTCCACTGGTAAGTGTGAGCTGTATGTAAGCCGGACGTTTGTAACTTGGGGACTCACTCTAATCACCTCCATTTCTAACTGCTAGTCATATGTAAATCAGATGTTTGCAATTCAGGGACTACCTGTGCAAGCACCTATTAGGTAAAAAGCCAGCTTGCCACCAGGAATGTATTATCTATCAACAGAGGCAAACTGTCCATTTCTTATTGTCAGTCATCTGTAAGTGTACAAGGACCCTTCCATCCACAAAGAGAGCCACTGAAACCAAATTAACTCCATTTACTTAATGCCAAATGAATACACAGTAAGAATGGAAAAGGCCACTGGCCTGGTCACACGTGAATTCATTCACTCACCCCTCCCTCAAACACAAGTATTTAATGAGCACCCACAAGGCACCAAGTGCTACTCTAGGTGCTGGGATAAGACAGTCCAAGCTCCTGCTGCCTTGTAATTTACACTGCATTGGAGAAAGGTGAGGAATGAACAAACAGGTAAATATACCCTTTGTCAGATGCTGCTAACTGCTGTGCAGTGAGGGTGAGGGACTGCAGGACAGGTGAGCACTAGCCTCACCCAGAAGGTGACAGCTAAACAGAACAAGCCATGTGGAAGCCTGAGATAAGTACTCCGGGAGGAGAGAAGGCAAGTTCAACAGCGCTTGGGTCAGACAGTGACTGGCACGTTGGAAAGCCAGAAAGGAGCCGATGTGACTGAAACCAGGGAGAGGGGAAGACAGAGCACAGAGTGGAGGCAGCTAGCTACCAGGGGGTCAGTTCCAGCCAGCTCTGCAGAGTGCTGCGAAGAAACCAGCTTGGACCTGAGGGAGGGGGAAACTACAGGAGACTTCAGGCAAAGAAGTGACTGTTTCAAATGGGCACATTCTAACTCTGCGTTTTAAGAAAAGTATGTGGGGATAAGAGGCAGCTGAGACAGGTGGGAGAAGATGGTGGCCCAGACCCGGGAACAGCAGAGGCCTGAAGTCGTCTCTAGACATTTCTTACAGTAAAGACAACAACCGTATTAGGGATGGTTTGATAATGTAATTGATGCTGGGTTTGAAACCTGATGCCACCAAGGTTTCTGACCAGGGTAAACGGGAGGATGGAGTTGCCTAGGAAGGAGAATGAGGACTGCAGCTTGAGGCCTCACGGAGTGAGATGCCCCAACAGCAGGGCGCAGACGCGGAGTGAGATGGCCCGACAGCGGGGCGCAGACGCGGAGTGAGATGGCCCGACAGCGGGGCGCAGACGCGGAGTGAGATGGCCCGACAGGGGCGCAGACGCGAAGTGAGATGGCCCGACAGCGGGGCGCAGATGCGAAGTGAGATGGCCCGACAGCGGGGTGCAGATGCGAAGTGAGATGGCCCGACAGCGGGGTGCAGATGCGAAGTGAGGGAGTGAGATGCCCCGACAGCGGGGTGCAGACGCGGAGTGAGGGAGTGAGATGCCCCGACAGCGGGGCACAGACGCGGAGATGCCCCGACAGCGGGGCGCAGACGCGGAGTGAGATGGCCCGACAGCGGGGTGCAGACGCGGAGTGAGATGGCCCGACAGCGGGGTGCAGACGCGGAGTGAGATGCCCCGACAGCGGGGTGCAGACGCGGGCCAGAAAACTCAAACCCTCACTCGACTATGTATCAACCGCAGAAGGTTGTAAAGTTTCTCCAAAAAAGTAACCTATAAAACGGGAATGGTGCTAGCATTGTGTGCACTAAGTCAACAGTTTCACTTCCCCTCACATCCACACCTTCAGCACATGGCACTGAGGGGAAACAATTAAGTGGGAGCCTGATTCTGAAACAGCTTTCTCCAGAATAAGAGAGAAACAGGTTATATGCGTAACTATTCAAAGAAGTGTTAAGTGCCAAGTGAAGTATTTGAAGAAAGCGTAGAGCTGGGCGCTGGGGGCAGCACGGCCCACTGGGCGCCTCTCACCCAGGAGCTTGGACGTTCAGGTGCAGCGGGGCCGTTCTAAGCTGGGGGCAGAAGTGCCGAGGAAGACAGAACCGGAAGACGGGCACACGCTGTGGAAGGCTTTGCAGTCTGAAGGAAACACTGCATCTTGCTGATCATGTTACAGCACGCAGCTTTGTAAACACATAAGTTCAGGAGAAAGGCTCAGACGCGGGTGCAGGGAGGGACAGAACAAACCATAAGGAGATCCATCACTGTTCACCACCGGCAGCAGCTGGACAGAATGCTTCCAGTGACCAAATGTAGGCCACGGGCTTGGGAGACATTCCCACAGGATGGACCAAGGTTTCATGAGCAGCTGAATAATTTACAGCTACCCTATTTACAACACAGCTTCCAGGCACAACGGGAGGAGGACTCTGCAGGGCTCTTCCATGGGATACAAAAGGATGCCTACAATCAGACTCTGGGGCAGAAAACGCCTTTTTGAAAAGGAGTGATAAAAACAACAATCACACATGTAGCTTTTAGACCAAATGCTCTATGACTTCTTCTGCTTCACTCTCATCTATACAAGCACCTGGCTCAGGCTCCAAAGGCCCCGAGCAAAATGCACAGCACCTGTTTGCTAAACTTAGCTGAAAAAACACCTGTGACTATTAGTAAAACATTTACCAAGCATCTGATACTACTTGGTTAGCTCTAAGATAGATTCTTGACTTGAATGAAAAATTATTTCACACATCTCTCTTCATGAAGCACCACAGAAACCAATATATTCCAATTAAAACTCATTACCTTCTGTGACAACAGATCTGTTCTTGCTTCCACCTACAATTTATGTACAAATGAGGCCAGGATTTTCTTTCTTCTTTCCAAATGTCACAATACCCTTTGAAGAATGAAGCCAGGCTCCCCACGCTGATTTATAATCCAACTATTATTATTTCTTAGATCCGTGCACAGGTCTGTTTCTAGGGCCTCTGTCCTGACTTCTTTGTCTGTCAGTCCCGTAATATTTTAGCCACTTCTGCTTTACAGACAACTGCATGTTTTTCATATTAAAATCCTACTCACAAGCATTCCCTTTTAGATTATCTTTGAATCAATTTATCTTTCTTCAAAACTGCAGTATTGCAAGGCGCCTGTGGCTCATGGAGTAGGGTGCCGGCCCCATATACCGAAGGTGGCGGGTTCAAACCCAGCCTGGGCTGAACTGCAAAAACAGAAAAATACCCGGGCATTGTGGTGGGCACCTGTAGTCCCAGCTACTCGGGAGGCTGAGGCAAGAGAATCGCCTAAGCCCAGGAGTTGGAGGTTGCTGTGAGCTGTGTGACGCCACTGCACTCTACCCAGGGCGGTAAAGCAAGACTCTGTCCCTACAAAAAAAAAAAAAAAGAAAACAAAAAACTGCAGTATTACCTGCATTATACTGAAAGATTAATGTAAGGGGAATTTAACATCTTTACAATATTTAATTTTACTATCTAAACAAACAAGGTGTTTCTCCAGTTGCTCTTCTATGCCCTATAGTGAGGCTTTATAGTTTTCTACACAGAGGTCTGTCTCATGTCACTTCTGACACCACTTGCCAGGGCCCAGGACTAGACGTGGACCGCTAAGTTACTTGCTCAGAAACAGTTTCTATTAGGTGCCTGAGGGCTATTTACATTAGCAGGAGAGATAGATTGTCTTAGAGAGAATAAAGCAGTCTTAGAATAGATAGATCTTAGTCTTTAGTAGAGCTTGGTAATCTTCAGCAGAGAGACGCCGTGCTGGGATTCTACAGGCAGGAGAGGAGACAGAGTCAGAGTAAGCGGGTCCGTGATAGAATGCGCATGCTCCTTGACTGCCTTCTCCTCCAGCCTAATATAAGGTTGATCACGTGCTTCTCAACACCACAGGTGTAGAGACTGCCAATTCACCACTGCTCTCATCTAGAGAACACTCAAGCTTGTTAGGAGAGCTAAATCCCTCTCCATGCCCTTTCCACCCAGGTGTTCCATTATTGAGCTATACAGGTAGTTCTTGTAACTCTCACTCTTCCTAGCCATAGGCTATACGGGCTGCAACAGAGGTCCTACACATTTCTTTCCACAGATAATCCTAGATATTTCAGTTTTTATTGCTTTTGAAACTAAGATTCTGTGTCTATTATATTTTCTAACTGGGTATAGTGGTCACTGCTGATACAAAGAAAAGTTACTTAATCACTTTATACTTCCGAATATTCTCTGCGGTTAACATGAAAACTAATAACTCCAGTAAGTCTTTAATCTTTCTGCAAATACAAATTTCTATTAAGAGGTAAGTCCTTTTCATCTAATCAATATTTTGAATATATCTTGAATCTAATAGTTCATGCGTGAACGCAGAATAGGTTTTTCCATAGCTTGTGCATATGAAATTGCCCCATGTAACACGAGTTTGATGGTAATTCCTCAACAAGAGCCAGGCTCCACTGCTTGTGCTTTCCAGCTCCAGCGCACGGCACAGCACAGCGCAGAGCATGAGTCAGTCACTTTGCTCAATTCTGCCTCAGTCAGACACCCAATATGTTGAACATCTAGAACACACACCCCAGTTAGGACCGAGTTATACTCTTTGCTCTCGTGCTGTAACACACTCAAGGGCCCCAGCGGCTGAACACTTCCATCACGGTGAGGGGCTGCCTTTAGATGGCTCTTTTCTCCTAAAAGAAAGAAAAAGCCCCCTAAAAGGCCTTCGATTTAATTCTGACTCAACAGTTCATACCATCGTGCTGTTTGGTGGCACTCCCTACCGCCCCCTCCCTGTCATCTTCATCGAGAGGATTCCAACCCAAAGAGCCTGAAGGAAGGAGGCTGGTGGGCTAAACGGGTGGGGCACAGGCTCCCCCACTTCAGCAGAAATGTGAGTGTGAAACTTTTGTTCTGCCAAGTCATTGAAATTATGTTTCTGTTTCAACAGCAAGAATGAAGGATAGATACCCCTATCTAATATAGACAGACTATTAGGTGAAGGGTTTGAGAGCAACAAGAATTTGGAATAGCAGATGGGGGAAATAAAAAAGGTCTAAGATCAAACCAAGGGAGGGGCTGTGCATGTCCAAGAAAGACTAAGTCACACAAATTTGTACTGACACCAACCCATATGGCTGTAAGTAAATTCAAATTGGGTGGGCTAAGTTACTTTTTAAATCTGGTAGTTTAAAAATATAAAATGTTTTTAGGTGAAATATTACATGGACTCCCAAAATATAAACTATGGAAACACAGAGCAGACGTAGCCAAAGCAAAACCGGAGGCCCCAGAAGCTCATCTGCTGAGCAGCTCTGACACCTGCCTGGGGAAACTGCCTGTAGAATCCCAAGACCCCAAAGGTCAATTTGAAGATTCAGGATGTTACAATATTGTCACTCTAAGTTGCCAATGTTAACATTTCTGTTATCAACACTCCCAAGCTAAATAAGTCATGCGTGTCCTTCTGGTTTCTATTTTAAGCTAAATGCTTAATTGATTTCTTACATATTATAATGCAAGTACTGAAAGCTATGAATTTCTCTTGGAGATAGTATAGCTCTGCCCACAATGCTCAGATTTTTCTACTTGTTTTGTTACTCTTCCCTAATTCTCAAAGTATTTTTTTCTTAGAGAATTTAACAAATGGGCGTGATCCCCTTGCAGCTTTTCCAAGTCTTAATGTTTCATCCAGTTTAAGTCAGATTTTTTTTTTTTAATAAAAGAAAGAAGCTCGGCGCCTGTGGCTCAGCGGGCTAAGGCGCCAGCCATGTACACCTAAGCTGGCGGGTTCAAGACCAGCCTGGGCCGGCCAAACAACAATGACGGCTGCAACCAAAAACAAAAATGGCCGGGCGTTGTGGCAGGCGCCTGTAATCCCAGCTACTTGGGAGGCGGAGGCAGGAGACTCGCTTGAGCCCAGGAATTGGAGGTTGCTGTGAGCTATGATGCCACGACACTCTACCCAGGGCAACAGCTTGAGGCTCTGTCTCAAAAAAAAAAAAAAGAAAGAAAGAAAACATAATCAATGCCCACACATGAACCTCTGGCGCCCGCCCCCGCCCCCCGGTCACCAGTCTCCAGTGTTCTGAGTTGGCTGTTTGTCATTCCTGGATACTTTTCCGTGTTTTTAGACTTTATGTACATGATGTTGCCTGGCGCATATTATCATACTGTGCGCACTTTTCAACTCGGTTTTTTTGCTTACCAGTGTTCCTGAGATTTATCCCTGCTGAGACAAGCAGCTCTAATTTATGTATTTTCAAGGCTGCATAGATGCATGAATGTACTATGACATATTTGTCGTTCTGGTGATGAGGATTTGGGTTTTTTCCAATAGTTTTTACTACTCAGTAAAATAGTTTTAACTTTCTTCTTTACTAAGTATTATTACTAATTCAGTAAGTATTTAATGCCACTATGTGCTAAGCACTAAATGTGCATGATGAACAAACCGATAAGAGTTGATATTCTCCAAAAGACTGAATTTTCTAAGCCATGGCATTTCTTTTAAACGTATAAAACTAGTTTCTAATTTCATCCTACTATAATGACAACAATGTGACCTGGGCACACTTCCTCAAATTCACAATTAGCTCATTTTTCACTAGAATTCCCATTATTCATAAACTAGATTTCTGCAATCTGTTCACCTTTTCTGTATGCCAGGTGTATTTCTCAGTTCTACTCATTACATTGCTAGTTGGTTAACTAGCTCTTTTAGTGTATTTAATCTGTTTTGTTTTGGTTTGGTTTGGTTTGTTGTGGATGCAGTCTCCTTTCAACCAGCCTGTTTTACACTTGATCTTAACCAAAAGGCTGAGAAGTCAAAAACCACGCCTATTTTAAAAATCTGTGCAGTAAAATGTACTTCGATCTCATTAGAGAAAAAAAGATATTCATCTTCTAAAATTCTCTTATTTTACAGGAGTGACTTTTCTCTGTACCCACGTAATTTTTGTCCATGTCTATTAGAGAAAAAAAATCTTTTTCAGGGTTATCATGATTTTTTTTTTCTAATCTACTTATCCTTAAATTGGATTTATTGCTTAAAACTTATGCTATCCAGATGACTCAGACTAACATGAAAGCAGGCCTTCTATGTCACGTTCAACTAAAAAAGTTGTCGGGGGGATGGGTGTGCTCCCGCTTAGTGGGCACAATGCAGGGGTCTATGGTACACCTTCTGGGTGTGGAACACCTTATAAGATAGATGCTACCTAACAAATTCAAATACTGTGACCTGGTTGGTTGTTTATACCCTAACCTTAACCTGAAATAAAAAATATAAATATAAAAAAAAATCTTTAAATACTGACAAAAATGTTTTAAAAAGTTATCAGGCCTAACATAAAGAATGTAAGGTTCAATTTCCCCACGTTGGTTCCTAGGTGTTAGCAGATATTCCCGTATACAGATGGCAGCAAATTACTTCACAAGGGCTTGGGCTGCATTTACGTCACAACAGTCATTCAACCAGTGTTGTTACAAGACAGAGAAACCCAACTAGTACCAGAGAGGGAATAAATTCCCTCTGAAGGAACAAAGGCCAGAAGTTATTTCCATTACTCAAATGAATACTGAGGCTGAATGTAGAATACTGCATAGGGATGAGATGCCTAGAAATAAAATAAATGCTGAAGTGTCTTCTCTAGTAAATTCAGACTGAACTCACCCGAGGACCTTTGAACCAAGAAAGTCCCATTAGGTACTAAGAAAAGAAAAAGGGAGGAGTTTTTATGATGCAAAACCTGGCGAAAGATTATATTACACATCCGAGACTCAGGAATAGAAGGCAGCAGGTGGGCAAGCAGGGAAGGAAGGAAGGAAGACGACAGGAAACTGACTTCCCACAGTTTTAAATGACTGCAGAAATTTTTACCAAAATTAGAAAATGGTTTCAAAACTAACATAAGAAATTTAATTGCTATATATTTAGAAGTTGTATACAAGACAATTTAAAAGCACACATTATTTTTGTGACTTTTATAGCATTATAAAAGACCACTTACCAAAAAAAAATTTTACATAAAGGATTTTTGTTGTTGTTGTTGTTGTTGTAGAGGATGCTGAGAGCCCAATGGCTTCTGAGCAAAACGATCTGCAGCTTGGGGGCGGACCCTTGGGCAACTCATCCATAGGTGTTAAAGCTTAATCATCCCTGGGAGTAACAGAGACCCAAGGACCAACCTTGGCCATCCTTAAGCACCCAGCCTTTGTCTAATACTCCCCTCACCTGTCATGTACCATCTCAATAAACAGCTACAGCAGAGGCTACTTGGGGCTACCCAGCACTTATGGTGAGTTCCTGCAAGCTTGCACTTGTATCAGTGTCCTGCCTATTTCCTTCCTGCGGGGAAGGGGTCAGGACCATAAAAGCTGCGACTTTTCTTTTTTTTGAGACAGTCTCACTATGTTGCCCTCCATAGAGTGCTGTGGTGTCACAGCTCACAGCAACCTCAAACTCTTGGCCTTAAGTGATTCTCTTGCCTCAGCCTCCCAAGTAGCTGGGACTACAGGTGTCCACCACAAGGCCCAGCTATTTCTTTGTTGCAGTTGTTATTGTTGCCTAGCTGGGTGTATGTGGCTGGCGCCGTAACCACCGTGCTACAAACATGGAGCCAGTAAAGGAATTTTAAACTAAAATGTTTAACAATATCTTTTCACTACACCTCCTAAGTGCAATTGTATTTTTGTCTCTTTTTTTTTTTTTTTCTTTTTTTTTGAGTTTCACTTTATCATCCTCGGTAGAGAGCCTTGGTGTCACACAGCTCACAGTAACCTCCAACTCCTGGGCTTAGGCGATTCTTTCGCCTCAGCCTCCCGAGCAGCAGGGACTAAAGGGTGCCCGCCACAACGCCCGGCTATTTTTCTGTTTTGCAGTTCAGCCGAGGCCGGGTTTGAACTCACCACCTGCGGTATATGGGGCTGGCGCCCTACTCAATGAGCCACAGGCACCGCCCTGTATTTTGTCTCTTGATCACCACGTTGGAAAAGACAAACAGGGTCCTGAAACAAAGTTTTAATCTTACCCTGAAAAATCAGCAGAATATTGTCCATAATCAAAGATATAGACTCTAGTAATTTGGCACACTGTGAGGTATCCCAAAGCGAACACAAAACAGTATCTGTAAAACAAAAATAAACTAGGTTAATAAAAATAAAAGAATAACTGTGTTAAAAATTACATTTTAAAGTAATTTATTTACCAAATGATATGGTTCAAAAATTAAATATTCCTAATTCTACTTTACAAATACCTTTCACTAACATATTAAGAAAACTCTTTACTATTACTGTATCTGCTTCAGTTTGACAAACACCTTCAGTGGAAAATCCATTTATTGCCTTTATTCTTTTCTTTCTGAAAGACATCCACATATCAGACTACATATTTGAAAATCATGATCACAAGCATAAAAATGTGATTATGAATCACATTTTGAATGGATATGAATTCTACTTATTCCTCCTTTCTAGAAAAATAAAATTTAGCCCAAAAATATTTGGCTAAGATATTAACATTAGACAAATTCATAATAGGATTTGAAAAACTTGTTCCCAATAGTCTAAAAGCACACATTCTTAGTATGGACTGGGTGGCATTTACTCATATTTCATAGGCATGAACACTTAGTGGCTTTCATAAAATTAAGATGCTTGGGATAGAGTTACAATAATAAAAAAAACATAGTATGAGAAAAAGAATTTACTCATCAACAGAAGAAACTAGAAACTCAGTAACAGATTCTAAAGCATCTAACATTGCAATGGATAGAGTCTGCACTGCAAATTATGAGTGAGTTACCACTTAACTAGATAATGACCTGGGTATGGGCAATAAACCTATGTCTTATCTCTTGCTAAAACAATTCTAGAGCAGTTCATGGTAGCTCCTTGTAGTAATCCCAGTTACGTGGGAGGCTGAGGTGGGAGGACTGCTTGAGGCCCAGAATTCAAGACCAGAATGGGCAACATACATTTGGCTAAATTAAAATCTTAAACTTGTCATGTACATGATTTAGGTGGTTTTATGAAAATTCTTTCAAACTTTTGACAAATAGTTAATTACAGTTTTTTGAATTATTTCTGGGCAAAGAAAAAGGGAGGAAAACCTCCTAATCCAGATATTGAACGAAGTTAATATATTCATAGCTGTTATATTTGACAGTATAGCACATACACTCATGTATACACAAAGTGCTGGCAAATCAAACTTAAAGTCATTCCTAAAAATCACGTTATGTGTGTGCTTTCCATAGACGATCACAACAATCTCTCCCTTTCATCTGCTCTTCTACAGAGGGGGAGGCTCTCATCTCCACCCACTAGGAGTCTGGGCTGGCCTTCTAACTGCGCTGTAGATTATGTCAAAAGAAATATCCAACTAGTTCCAGCCACACCCCATCGTCACCCTTTAGAAGTTGGGTGTCTGTGACCGTCCTGAGAACACTGCGTGTAGCAATGCTGGAGGATGAGGGACCATGGGGTTAAACATGGGTGAAGAAGCTGTTTCCTCATGAAAAAGAGATGACCTAGTCAAGTGAACCCTTCCTGAATTTCTGATCCAAAAAATCATAAGCAAAATAAAACAGTATGTCAATGTTTTAAGCAACTCCATTTTGATGCAGTAACAGTGAGAACAGATAGGGGTGTCCTAAAACACGCAGCACTGGCTTTAAGACTGGACGGAGGTGAGTAGAAGCAGGACGTGGTGAGCAGAGAGCCAGTTTAAACCGCGGCAGAGAACTGCAGCTTGGGGAAGGCTGCCCATGCTACACAGCGGAGCAACAGGGGACCCTGCTGCCCACAGTAACACGGGCCGCAGAAAAGACACCCAGTGTCTACAACTGCTTTCTTTTAGTGAATATGAAAATGTATAGATAGAAAGGAACTAGAAAAAAGAAAGCATTCCAGTTTTGAGAAGAACACAAAACACTCACACACAGAAAGAGCCCAGGACAGTCTTTCCCATCAGTAAAATATTCTCAAAGTAATCAACGTAAAGACAAAGTCAAAGAGTCGTCTTTGGGCCCTTCACAAAGATTTAAGGACACACTTTTATAGAATCTCTCAGGTAAGAATCCTAAAGGCATGCCTCTTAGACTCTGATAGACAAAAAAAATTTGTAAGAACCTGAAGAGCAGGGGTCCTCAAACTTTTTAAACAGGGGGCCAGTTCACCATCCCTCAGACCATTTGAGGGCCGGAGTATAGTTTAAAAAAAAAAAACTATGAACAAATTCCTATGCACACTGCACATATCTTATTTTTAAGTAAAAAAACAAAACAGTGGTAGCACCTGTGGCTCAAAGGAGTAGGGTGCCGGCCCCATATATTGGAGGTGCTGGGTTCAAACCCAGCCCTAGCCAAAAACTGCCAAAGGTAATAAAAATAAAAAATTTAAAAATAAAAAAAAAAAAAAAAAAAAAAAAAAAGGTGCCTCCTATTTCCAAAACCTTTTCAGATAACTCCTAACTTCAGAAAAAAAAAAAGCCCCCTCTAATGGCAAAAAAAAAAAGGCCCTAGTAACAGCAAAATTCAAAAAAAAATAGACCTAACTTCTTTTTTTTTTTTTTGTGGAGACAGAGTCTCACTCTACTGCACTCGGTGGAGTACTGTAGAGTCACAGCTCACAGCAACCTCCAGCTCTTGGGCTCAAGCGATTGTCTTGCCTCAGCCTCCCAAGTAGCTGGGACTACAGGCGCCCGCCACAGCGCCCAGCTAATTTTTGATGCAGTTGGGCCGGGGCCGGGTTTGAACCCGCAGCCCTCGGTATATGGGGTCGGCACCCTGCTTGCTGAGCCACAGGCACCGCCCTTCTTTTTTTTTTTTGAGGCATAGCCTCAAGCTGTCACCCTGGATAGAGTGCTGTGGCATCATAGCTCACAGCAACCTCTAATTCCTGGGCTCAAGCGAGTCTCTTGCCTCTGCCTCCCAAGTAGCTGGGATTACAGGCACCCACCACAACGCTTGGCCATTTTTTGGTTGCAGCCATCATTGTTGTTTGGCAGGCCCAGGCTGGATTTGAACCTGCCAGCTCAGGAGTACGTGGCTAACTCAGGCTCCGAGCCAAGACCTCCTAACTTTAAAAAAAAAAAAAAAAAAAAAAATCCTAACTTGTTCTTACCTCTGTCCTCAGGCAGCAGCAGGCTCTGCACAGGCAAGCTGCTGACTCATCCGATCACAAGTCTCAGTCTCACCCGAGACTGAGAGGAGGAGCTGAGACACAGGGAGGAGGGGAGTCGGAGAGTGCGGGGCACATCCCACACATGCGCACTGCTGCCTGGGACAAGTCAGCGGCTAAGCAGGACAGGCACCAGT
>CAUYON010091377.1:0-26139 GCA_963573935.1 Arctocebus calabarensis
CTCTCGGAATATGGGTCCAGCGCCCTACTCACTGAGCCACAGGTCCCGCCTGAAACTATTACTCTTAAAAGTGGAATCTTGTAGTATTATTTCAACAGCATCAATTTAGATTTTTAAAGTCAAAATTGAGAGGATTGCACATAGATTTGTATCTGATGTAAATTAGTAGCTCTGCTACTGTTAAGCTAGTCTGACCTTATTTTTCCTTGGGTTGTTTTTTACTTTTTTTTTTTTTTTTTTTTTGAGACAGTGTCACTCTGTAGCCTGGGGTAGAGTGCTATATCATTATAGCTTACAACAACCTCAACTCTTGGGCTCAAGCAGTCCTCTTGCCTCAGCCTCCAACATAGCTTGGACCTCAGGCACCTGCCACAACGCCCAGCTAGTTTTTCTACTTTTAGTAGAGATGGAGTCTACTCTTGCTCAGGGTACTCTCGAAATCCTGAGCTCAAGCAATCCACCCTCCTTGGCCTCCCAGAGTGCTAGGATTACAGGTGTGAGCCATCGCACTCACACGGTTTCCTGTTTTGTGTTGTTTTTGAGGGGCAGGAGTTATAACATATATATGTGTGTGTATATATATATCCAAAGGGGAAAATCTGGAAGGACATAGATAAAACCATTGCTTATCTGTATTTTCTCATTTTCCTATACTGAAAATATTATTTGTGCAATTTAAAAGTAACATTAAAAGTAACTATGTTTTGAAAAAAAAAAAGTTTAAAAATTCTAAAAATTCATAGAATACAGAAGGTATATAGTGAAAAGTAAAAGTTGACCCTTTTCTATCCCTAATTTCTACTGTTAACAGTTTCTTGTACATCATTCCAGGATATTTATCTGCATATAAGCTATGTATATTATTTTATTATTTTTTTCATAAAGTGTATCATACTATACTTACTAGTATGAAGCACTATCATACTAGTGTATCATTTTTTCACTTAGCATATCGAGGTCATCATTGTACATAAATGTAATTCTTCTAAATTCATGCACAGAATTTTGTATATGGTTTATAAACATATAAACCTGTTGAAGATTATGTGAGTTGTTAAAAACAATATACAGTTTGAACATTTTTATAAATATACCTTTGTATACTTTTTTTATTGTTGGGAATCATTGAGATCTTAGTATATTTTTATGTCTATAGCAGTGGAATTACAGGGGGAAAAAGTATATGTTTTAAATTTTTTTTTTTTTGAGACAGAGCCTCAAGCTGTCACCCTGGATAGAGTGTTGCGGCATCACAACTCACAGCAACCTCCAACTCTTGGGGTCAAGCGAGTCTCTTGCCTCCACCCCCCAAGTAGCTGGGACTACAGGCCCCTGCCACAACGCCCGGCCATTTTTTTTGGTTGCAGCTGTCCTTGTTGTTTGGTGGCCCGGGCTGGATTCGAACCCGCCAGCTCAGGTGTACGTGGCTGGCGCCTTAACCCGCCGAGCCACAGGCGCCGAGCCATATGTTTTAAATTTTAATGGTTATGGCCAATTCCCTTTTCTAAAATGGCACATTCTCAACAATTATTTGATAATCATTTTCTTATAATTTTTGTAATATATTATCTCATTGTTTTGTAAACTGGCATTTCTTTAATCATAAATGAGGTTGTGCATCTTTTGTGTATTTACTGGTTACTTCTTTTTTTCCCCCTTGTAAAACACCTGTTGAGAACTGAACATTGTCCCCTTCTTGTAAAATGCCTATAAACTGAACATAGAACATTAACAATGTATTTTTACACCTACATTTTTTACAATTATACTCAATAGTTTAGTAATAGTTTAGAATCTTGAAATTATTTTTCTTTTCTTTTTTAAACACAAATGCATTGTTACACCAAATATCTAATACCGAGATGATGACATTTGGCCTTTCCTTTTTGATTTAATGAACAGTTGTACTTTACCCAGATGTCAGTCTAATTTGAGCATCATGCAAGTTTGGAAAATTCCTGAAGTGGAAAGCACCAAAAATAACAAGGGGGTTTATAATAATTGACTTCACTCACTCCCAACTCTGTCAAAACGATACATATTTTCCTCCCACTTTCCTGAGAAATTAACCTTGGAAATAAATTTGTCTCATGCGTATAATTCTATGACTTTGGGGTTCGTGCCTCTTTTTGTAATCTATATAGTTTCTATTATACTGTGGCTACTTAGGAAAAACAACAATAATGCTGGCATTTCATTGTCAGTTGTATCTCAGGGCATCAGAGGGGCATAGAGCAGAATTCTTGGTGAGGAATATGATCCTCACTTGATTCTAATTTTATCTTTGTGTACAGCTTTTAAATATGAGGACAGCTGGTGTTAGATAAATCTGTCCTTCCAAGCTGTATGAGATTGAAATAAAATTAAATATTTGGGTTAAATTCAAATGAAAAGATGCTGAAATTGGCTGATTAATCTTTTGGTATTTCACTCTTTTTGCATCTTGGTAAAAAGGCACTTATTCACTCTGAACTCCTAACAACAGACCAGTTTAAAACTTAAGATAAGCCGAATGTGTGCCCTAAGAGGTACAGCAGAATTCTTGCTTTTCACCCCATCCTCCACTCTGCTGATGAAATGATGGGCTATATCTACCTGACTTTGTTAGCAACCTGTCTTTCTTTATCTTTCTCTTTTGAATAAAAGGTTGCTATCAATAAAATAGTGAGGCCCATTCTTCTGTGTTGATTGCGATGATAATCCTGTGTGGCAAATGATAAGAACCTAAACTCCTAGTATATTCTTCCCCAGGTGACTAAATGTATTGCTAATTGCTAAGGAATAAATAGATCTGGTGAGCTCAGAGAGTAGTCAGGTTGCTGGCTCTTTTTCAGCTGACTGGATTACTAAGGTAGAAAACTACTAAAAATAAATCAGGGCACAAATTCTCCTGCCAGAAGTTGAGTATTGAGATAACTTATCTGCCCAGTGGTGTTGACATCATCTATTCTCTTAGAGCACTATGCAAGTAGGAGCCAGAATGAAAAACAGATTTGGCTGTAGAGCAGTGTCAGTAAAAGTCCCAAGTCCTTGTCCTGATGTATCTGTCATTGCTTTTTGGCAGGCTCAGTTAATTAGGACCTCCAGCTCCTCTAGGAGATAGTTAAGTGTATCTTGGAGAACTCAAAACCAAACTTACAGCCAGTCTCAGGAGAAATCATTTGATCTCTTCTAGTATCAAATACATTTTTGCTAGGTCTCTTCCATTAGTGTTTCAGTGTTTCCACCAAGGGGTTGTATTCTACCAGAGTTGGAAATGTGGGAAGACCCTTAGGCATTTTTTTTTTCTTTTTTTTTTTGAGGCAGAGTCTCAAGCTGTTGCTCTGGATAGAGTGCTATGCCATCACCGCTCACAGCAACCTCAAACTCTTGAGCTTAAGCGATTCTCTTGCCTCAGCCTCCCAAGTAGCTGGGACTACAAGTGCCCACCACAATGCTCGGCTATTTTTTTTTTTGTAGTTGTCATTGTTGTTTGGTGGGCCTGGGCTGGATTCGAACCCGCCAGCTCCAGTGTATGTGGCTGGTGCCCTAGCCCATTGAGCTACAGGTGTCAAGCCAGGAATTCAGTTCTTTTTTTTTTTTTTTTGAGACAGAGCCTCAAGCTGTTGCCTGGGATAGAGTGGCATGGCATCACAGCTCATAGCAATCTCCAACTTCTGTGCTTAAGCGATTCTCTTGCCTCTGCCTCCCAAGTAGCTGGGACTACAGGTGCCCACCACAACGCTTGGCTAATTTTTGCAGCCATCATTATTGTTTGGCAGGCCAGGGCTGGATTTGGACCCGCCAGCTCAGGTGTATGTGGCTGGCGCCTTAGCCGCTTGAGCCACAAGGCACCGAGCCAAGAATTCAGTTCTTAAGGACCTAAAGATTTCACAGTGATCCAAGTTACCAGACATGGAGTAAAGATTCTTATTGCTAAATTTCTATTTCTATTATTTCTATAAACATCCTGAGCAGGAAACCTTTGCCAGTCAGAATTAATCCATGTATCTCATGCAAATCCCTATTTTCTTTATATCTGTGCCTACCCTCTTTTAGTTTTATAGTAAGTTGCAATTAACTGAGACAATACTATCCGCACTGATTAAATGCTTGATGTTCACAAAATGCTTTCCATACATTTATCTTGTGGTCAAAACAAGCCTGTAAAGAAAGCAGAGTTTCTCATTTTCTTGTTAAAGGCTAGACTCAAAAAAGCCAACAGATTCAGATTTTGGCTCTAGGATTTCCTAATTCACTCAGCTTGTGTCCAGTCTGACCCAGGGCTTTCTCTCCAAGTTGGGAGGTTTGTTCTATTTTTGTAATGTATTTAAATATTTCTACCAAAAAATGTACTCTTATTACAGAAAACTTGGAAAATATGGAAAAGAAAGAGGAAAAAATCACAAACTGAGTTACTCGGATTTCCTTAGTATTTTGCCTAAATTTATGGGAGAGACGGAACAATTAACAGGTATTTGGTAATATATATTCTGTTTTCACCCCTTTCTCTGCATTTAGATAATGTACATTTTAATTTGATCTCCTCTTCCAGGGATCCTTGACAGGTAGGTTTTTTTTTTTTTTTTTTTTTGAGACAGAGCCTCAAGCTGTCACCCTGGATAGAGTGCTATGGCATCACAGCTCACAGTAACCTCCAATTTCTGGGTTCAAGCGAGTCTCTTGCCTCTGCCTCCCAAGTCTCTGGGACTACAGGCACCCACCACAACGCCTGGCCATTTTTTGGTTGCAGCCATCATTGTTGTTTGGCGGGCCCGGGGGCTGGATTCGAACCCACCAGCTCAGGTGTACGTGGCTGGCGCCTTAGCCCGTTGAGCCACAGGTGCCGAGCCCACAGGTAGGTTTTGACTCTAGGTTTTCTAAACTGAGCTACAAAGCTAAGCTCTAAAAGTGAGTCAAAAATCCCCTAGCCGTCCCTGGAGAGATCAGCTATTGCCTGGCCTCCTTTCATTACATTTCTCTTTCTTCACATAACACTCTCCTTTCCTTCTGGCTGTATTAGTACCATAAGTTTTTATCTTTTAGGACAACAAAAAGCTATTGTAATTTCTAGTTTTAAAGTTCCTAGCAGATTCTGCCTGCCCTTCCCAGGGCAGAGTCAGGGGCCCAGATGACAGTGAAGAGAATGAAAGGACAAACACGGAAGCGTTGCTTTCTCTAGTCTCCACTCAACTTGTCAATGGCTTCTCAGAAGGTGCACTGACCAAAGAGTGCTGGGAGGTGCAGGGACTTTAAGAGCTCCAGATGCTTGGAGCCAGGAAACGTTGAGCTGTAGCATATCTTGAATTCCCTCTTGCATTTTGCTTACTTCTCTAAATAACAGACATTATTAAGTGTTTATTGATGGGTGTGTGAGTGGGTGAGTGAGGGAAGTTGTTTGGTGCTGCGAGTAGAAGTGGGAAACCATTGTACTGGTTTCCTGTAAATTAAAATCATCAGGATTGAATTCTTTGTCTTGCTCCCAAGGAATTAGAGCATTTGATTTTCCTCATCTGCAGGATCAATGATATGAGAAAATCTAGCCAACCAGCAGCCTTGGTTTCAAAGTACTCACAGCCTCCACGTTGTCTTGTCGGGTTTTCTGTTCCTGCTGTCCCCATAGAAAGAGCCCCTCAGGACTGTGTATATTTGAGGTAAATCCCCGCTCTCTGGCAAGAAAGGACATAGACTGAAATGACAGCTGTGTGCAAAGAGGCTAAGGTATCAGCTGGAAGAGATGGGGAAGGGTCTCCCTCGTCCACTCTAGTTACTATAGGACCACAGTTGACTGGTGCTCTTCTTCACAACAGAAGGACAAATATAAGTAACCCTGAGCCCTGAGTCACCCAATAATTGTACGTGAAATCTAAATGGGAACAAAGAGATAAAAAAGGCAGGGTAGAGCCAATGTCTCAATGGCAAGCAAAGCATTTTTACCTGGAATGTAAGGAATTTTGATAGCAGCATTTAAAGGAAATTCAAGCTGCCCTTCCTTTCAATACACAGATAGAGGACAGTTCACAGTTGTTTGGGTCAGACTTACGATGTTACTGATTTCAGAAACCTAATATAAATCTTAGCATTGGCTTTGGCGTAGGATCTATGCAATGTTTTAGATCTTTATGGAAAGGTATTTTTAATTTTTTATGGAAATGATATTATTTTCTTGGAAGTTTAAGGCTTGTTTTATACACTATTGGTGGATGTGCTTTTAATTGTGCTGAATTGGTCAATACTTTAAAAATACAATAAAAGGGCTCGGTACCTGTAGCTTAGCGGCTAGCACACCAGCCACATATCCCTGGGGCTGGTGGGGTTTGAACCCAGCCCAGGCCTGCTAAACAACAATGCCAAATATAACAACAACAAAAAAGAATAGCCAGGCATTGTAGTGGCTGCCTGTTGTCCCAGCTACTTGGGAGGCTAAGCCCAAGAGTTTGGGGTTGCTATGAGCTGTGATGCCATGGCACTCTACCCAGGGCGACATACTGAGACTCTGTCTCAAAAAATAAAAATAAAATAAAAGAATTTAGGTCCAACATACAGGTTGAGTATCTCTTATCCAAAATAATTGGGAACAAAAGTGTTTCAGATTTCAGATGTTTTTCAGATTTTGGAATATTACTTTTACTTAAATGCTCCTTGAAGTGTCTTTAATTTCAGATTTTGGAGCATTGCCAATTTCAGATTTTTTGGATTAGAGATGCTTGACCTATATAGAGAAACTTTCTGTTATCATGAATAAACTGAAAATATTTTTTAAGTACAGGCTTCCACTCTCTGTAATAAATTGTAGGATAAATAGCAAGTGTTAATTGAGGATCTACTGTGTGCCCAGTGATAGAATCAGGTACCTGCCCAAATAAACGTACCCCACCCAGGTAGGGTCAGGTTTGTGGCCCTCCCAGGAAGGGTCAGACTCATGTCCCTCCCAGGAAATAGGAATGACACCAGTCTTGGCAGGCCTAACCCTTTAAATCCCTGTCTGCTATAGTCCACATGTGGATTTTTCCCTAGTCAGGAATCTCACCCCACTTGCACTCTAGGTGGAATAAAAGCCACTTTAATCACATGAATTTGATCTCCATTTTCCTTTTGTCTTGTGTCTGGGAGTAATTTTATCCTTGGGTCTGGAACCTTTTATCTGGTGCCAAAACCCGGGATTGGGGAGAAGCCCCTTTGGGGGGCTGAAAATATACCCCACTGAATCTAACCAAACGGACCCTTATTCCCGCAAGATGAAGAGAAACCATGCACTCTGACCTTGCCTAACATTTATCAACTTCATACTGAGGTGAACCCTTATCTAAAAATTTTTTTTGTACTTCTTTCCTCCCCCCCTCCAATTTTTGCTCTCTTGCATATTTTTATATGATCTCTCAATTCCTTTTACCCACACGTGGAGGTTAAATTCCCTCCCTCTCCCCCCATCTTGCCCCCTGCTGCCATACTGTGGGCCCAGGTCTGGCTGGTTGAGAGTCTGGGTAATCTCCAGACGCCAGCCTCCCCTACCCTACTGTGGGTCTGGATTGTTTTTGGTAGTTCAGTTCAGTGAACCGGCTTCACTCATCTAGAATCTTCCCAGAGGTCTAGATTCAGCTGACAACCATAGCAGAGGAAGCCCTCTGGTTGCAGTGAAGCCCTCTTGGGTTGTAGTCTCCATTGTTTTATTGGTCCTTTTGTTCCCTTCATTTTCCACTTACAGCCTCTTCGTGTTACCTTTAATCTCATTTACTTTCTTCCTCCAGTTTTTACTATGGGAACTACTCAGTCATGGATCCCCCCTGCTTTACCTCTAAGCTGTCTTCTAACTCATCTGAAATCTCTACATTTCTACTCTGACCTCAAACCTAAATGTTTCCTTTTTCTATGTAGTACCGCTTGGCCTATGTACAAACTTGGCAGTGGGTCATATGGCACCTTTGATAACTCAATTCTCATTGGCCTATGTACAAACTTGGCAGTGGTTCACATGGCACCTTTGATAACTCAATTCTCATTGATCTCAAAAATTACTGTCACAAATTAGCCAGTCAGAGATTCCTTACATTCGTGCAGTTTTTAGACACTGAAATACTTTTTCCCTGTGTTCTTATATGAACCCTCTCAAATCCTTGCACAAATACCTCCAAATTTTGCAGACTCATCTGACTCTCCATTGTCTTCTTTTGATCTGGCAGATAACACCCCTCCCAACCCCCCCCAACCCCGACTTCCTCCCTACTGGCAAACTTCCACCCCTCCCTTCCCTTCACCAATTCCCCAACACATGGTAAGAGAAAAAAAGAAATGGTGGATCTGGGACAGGGAAAAAAACGTGCCAGACCCAGCTTCCCCACCCCATACTAGGTCTGGCCACACCTTTAGACCTCCCACTTTCAAAATACCTCAACTCTTATACCCCACCTTGAGAGGTTGCAGATCAGAAGACATTGTCAGGGTTCATATCCCATTTTCTCTCTCAGACCTTTCCCACATAAATCAAAGATTAGGCTCAATTTCCACAGATCCTACAAAATACTCTACAGAATTTAGATATCTAACTCAATCAGATGATTTAACCTGGCATGATTTTTTTTTTTTTTTTGAGACAGAGCCTCAAGCTGTCACCCTGGGTAGAGTGCCATGGCACCACAGCTCACAGCAACCTCCAATTCCTGGGCTCAAGCGAGTCTTCTGCCTCCGCCTCCCAGTAGCTGGGACTACAGGTGCCCACCACAACACCCGGCCATTTTTTGGTTGCAGCTGGCATTGTTGTTTGGTGGGCCCAGGCTGGATTCGAACCCACCAGCTCAGGTGTACGTGGCCGGCACCTTAGCCCGTTGAGCCATAGGTGCTGAGCCAAGTTGGCATGATTTTTATGTTATTCTCACTCCCCTCTAACTTGGGAGGAAAGAGAGCAAGTCTGGACTAAAGCCCAAATTTATGCTGAAGACCAAATCTGCCAGAAAACATTAGGGCTATTTCCTGAGAACAATTGGAATTACCAGCTGATGCTGTTGGAATTCACCTGTGTAACCACATGGTCCAGTGTCTTGTAGAGGGACTAAAGAAAGCAGCCCATAAGGCTGTCAATTATAATAAGTTAAAAGAAATTACCAAAAAAGGGATGAAAATCCTGCCCAGTTTTTAGCTTGTCTTAGCGAAGCTCTCTGGTGATTATACTATCCTATCCCTGGAAAGCGATGAGGGCAGACTCATTGTTAACAGGCATTTTTATCTCAGTCTCACCTGACATCTGGGGGAAAAAACTCAAGAAATCCCCCCAAGGTGCCCAAACCTTTCAGTGAGGTCTTATTAACCTGGCTTTTAAAGTTTTTAATAATCATGAGGATGCTTTTAAAAGGCAGCAGCTCTCAAAAATCCAGTTATTGGCTTCTGCTATTAGACAAAACCCAGCAGTTTCTCAGAATTCCCCCAAGGTACTCTTAAAAAAATGAGATTTCCCTCGGGACTGTGTTTTAAATGCGGCAGGCCAGATCACTGGGCAAAAAACTGTGTCCAGCCTGCAGAAGGCCTCACTAGAAGTTTAACTTGCCAAGTTCTGAGAATTTGGTTTGCAGACACTCCAAGAACAGGGTTAAATTCTGCCCAGATTCTCCTGAGAACCTGGTTCGTGGATGCACCGAAAACGTGCCTGAATTTCCCAACCTTCTGGGCCTAGCTGTTGAAGATTCATGGTTCCCAGAGGATCAGAGTGCCCCCTGGATCATTACAAAGTCTAAACTCTGAAGAATTTGCTAGTGGAAGGTAAGCTAATTTCTTTTTTAATAAACATGCAAGCAATGTTTATTATTTCCACGCTACCATCTTATAAAGGTCCTTTAGAATGCTGTAACTATAGCCACCTGTAAGAAAAATACGGACCCCCACTTTGGGTACAAATCAGAGGTGATTTTATTTGCTTCTGCACAGGGGGCCTCTGCTAAAAAGGCAAATGGCCCAAATCAGGTTGTCATTTATTACGTCTGCACAGGCAGACTGCTGCCCCAAAGGGCAAATGGCCCTGAAGAGAAATGCAGGCAGCCTTTTATACACTTTTTGTGCTGATGTGGCAAAGCAAGCATGTGTAAAAGCTGAACGCGGCTGGTTATAGGGCAGGGTTACAGTCAGGTGATTAGCTTACGGGGTTACATCATGGTGGTTAGCGCAGCGTGGGGCTACAGTCAGGGGGCTGGCACAGGGGGTCATATTATGGCAGTTGGCATGAAAACTAACTTGGCTTGGGAGACTCAATAGCTTGGGAAACTCTGCTTGAGTGAGTTTTCACCATTGTTTCAACCGCGGCCAGGGGGGTCAGGGAACTCAGAGTACTTCCTTGTCAGAAACCTGTTCTCAGAATTAACCCAAGTGGGGGGGCCATGCTGGGGACTAAGGCCGAGACAGGCTGAGACAGACTCTGGTCTTTTGGGGGCTGTTGGCCTACAACAAGAGCAGACAGAGATTGCCATGATAGGTATTAATGGTAAAGTAATCCACCCCTATGTTACTCCACCTTTATGGTGCACACTTTTGGATACTCTTACATTCATTCCTCATTATTCCCTCATGTAATGTTCCCTTACTAGATAGAGATATTCTCTTAAAAAAAAATTTTTTTTTTGAGACAGAGCCTCAAGCTGTCACCCTGGATAGAGTGCTGTGACATCACAGCTCACAGCAACCTCCAATTCCTGGGCTCAAGCGAGTCTCCTGCCTCCGCCTCCCAAGTAGCTGGGACTACAGGTGCCCACCACAATGCCTGGCCATTTTTTGGTTGCAGCCGTCACTGTTGTTTGGCGGGCCCGGGCTGGATTCGAACCCGCCAGCTCAGGTGCACATGGCTGGCGCCTCAGTCCGTTGAGCCACAGGCGCCGAGCCTGTCTTTTCTTCTTATTCATGATTTGGTCTTGGTTTATTGCATGTGTCTACATACTTATTCTTTTTTTCTAGATATCTAGATTTTGGCACATAATTGTTCCTAATAGTCTCTCAGGTACTTTGTATTTCTTTGTAATATCTCTTATTTCTACTTTTATTTATGTGAATTTTATTTCTTTTTCTCTTGGTTACACTAGTGAAATCTTTGTTGATTTTGTGTATCTTTTCAAAAGAAACCCAGCCCTTAGTTTCATTGACTTTTTGTGTTGTTTCTCAAGTCTCTATTTTATTTATTTATGTTCTGATCTTTATTGCTTTCCTTCTGCTAACATTTAACCATTTTTTTGTCCTGTAATTTCCTGTCAATTGTGAGGCTTTTTTCCCCCTTAAAGAATAGTAGAGACTGGGGTAAGTAGAATTTGCTCCTGGAGGCGGTCATCTCTCCTCTTTTGTGAGGTTGGTAGTGTAGGAAGGTTGAATCAATCTAGCCAGCAGCTGAGTTGGATTTAATTTTTGTTGTTGCTAAAGTTACCCTTGGTACATCTCAGGCTGCAGATTCCTGTAGGTTTGGGTTGTTACCTTGTGCTTACTATGGGATCTGAAGCGTAGGAAGGTTTTTCTCAGTTCTCGTTCCACTGTGAACCTTCAGCAGACACTGAATATCGATGCAGAGACAGAGTAGCTCGATGCTCTTTCTCTTCTTTCAGTTGCTTGTTGCTGCATCCAAGGTTTACGGCGGGTGCGTGGAGACAGGGGGCTTTCCTTTGCTCTGTTTGAGCTTCAGCCTTAGTTAGTTAGGCCTGATGTTCTCGGTCTTCTGTGATGAGGGCTTTGTCACCAATCCTGCCTCTTCCTTACACGATAGCCATCCTTCGTATCTGTCAGAGGTCATGGAGGGGGGAAGAGTCCAGCTTTTTCTTTAGTAGGAGAAAGTCTCCACCTTTTATTAATTAGTGTACTTGAATGTATTGTCTGCGCGTCCCTCCCCCAGGGGCACATGAGTGTTCCTGCTGTTTCTTTCTCAGTAGCTTGTGGCTTTGCATGGGAGTGGAGGTACAGTTTCCTGTCCTCTCCCAACAGTGGGTGGCTTTTGTTTCTACCCTCCCCAGAAGCAGTGGATCTTCACCTGGGTGGGACACTTTCCTTCCTATGTGAGAAGGATCTGAGATGCAGGCAGGGTTTTATAACCATAGTTTTCCAAGAGGGAAGAGGGGACTGCCTCGTATCTCTTGTGATGTTGTAACTTTTCTCATAAGTAACTGGTTGAGGCTCAAAGAAAAAAAGCCAAAGAGTGAACGTGGACTCTTAGTTCTGGATCTCCCAAGTAGTCAAAATTGTCCTTCTAGCACACACTTGACCTTTGAGAATTTGTACAATTTTGACAATTTTCTTCTCACTTTCTCTTACATTGGCAGATTCTTATTCTTCCAAAGAGGGACCAGTTGATGTATCCTCTTTCTCTTCAGAGGGGCTTGTCACTCTTTGGAATTTGGTTCACTTGGTTTGTTTTGTGACTCTGTGACTTTAGCTCTCTGACAGGCTCAGGAAGAGTTATAATTCTATATATTATCTGATGATAGGGTGGGAGTGATGTTCTCATGAGACTTTCTCAATCCTCAGAGAAGCATGTCATATGAATTTTAGTGAGTGAGTGGGGAGAAGGCACAGGCTTTCTTAGTAAACATACAGTACTGGTATAAAGAAATGGAGTTTCCAGCTCGGCGCCTGTGGCTCAATGGGCTAAGGCGCCAGCCACGTACACCTGAGCTGGCGGGTTCGAATCCAGCCCGGGCCCACCAAACAACAATGACAACAATGATGACTGCAACCAAAAAATGGCCAGGTGTTGTGGCGGGCGCCTGTAGTCCCAGCTACTTGGGAGGCAGAGGCAAGGGACTCGCTTGAGCCCAGGAATTGGGGGTTGCTGTGAGCTGTGATGCCACAGCACTCTATCCAGGGTGACAGCTTGAGGCTCTGTCTCAAAAAAAAAAAAAAAAAGAAATGGAGTTTCCTAAGACTGGTCTTTTAGTATTGATTTGTATTGAGAAGTTGAAATTAATACCTAATTATATGACCACTGAAATGCATAGAATTTTTGATAGTAATAAAACAATTTTGTTGTCATATTTTCCTTTAAATTAAAAAAAGAAAATCCACACCTGGAACCTATAGTAGTTTCTTTTCAAATCAATGACAATTAAACCTATTAAGGTCAGGGAGGTTCTGATCTATTGTCGCTTACTTTTATTTAATACTTTCCATTCATTTTAATGGGATAAGAAATACCTGAAATTCAGATCAGCACACTGCTGCTTGTTTGGTGATGAACTGAAATACTTATATGAGAACAGAGTTTTCCCCCAAATACTTGAATTTATTTTTTTATTTGAATATGATTTTATTTCTATTTGTCAGTTTTTTTTTTTATTAAATCATAGCTGTGTACATTAATGCAATCATGGGGTACAATGTGCTGGTTTTATATACAATTTGAAATATTTTCATTGAACTGGTTAACATAGCCTTCATGGCATTTTCATAGTTATTGTGTTAAGACATTTATATTCTACATTTGGTAAGTTTCACCTGTACCCTTCTAAGATGCACCGTAGATGCACCAATTGCTAATTCTTGAATTTAGTTCCCCATTTCCCTCTATATAGGGAAGAGAACATTGTTCTTTGCTCTAGGCAAAAAAAAAAGATCATCCCAAAATGGTTTTAGTTATGTCTTGGTTCCTGCAACCTGTAAGTGTTACCTTTTTGGAAAAAGGGTCTTTGCAGGTGTTATTAGTTAAGAATTTTGTGATGAAGAGATTATCCTAGACTTTCTTAGTGAGCCCTAAATGTAGTCACAAATACCCTTATGAAACGGGCAGAGGGACACGAGCCACACAGAAAAGAAGGCAAGGCAAGGGCTGAGGTAGAAGTTCAAGGGACGCAGCAGGAAGCAGGAGCAGCAGGGAGCAGATTCCCCTCCAGAGGGAGTGTGGCCATCCTGACATCTCCCTGTCAGTCAGTGAAACGAATTCAGACTTCTGGTGTCCAGAATGGTGAGAGGATACATTTCTGTTGTTTTAAGCCACCGTGTTCGTGAGAATTTCTTATAGCACCGCAGGAAACGCATACATTTATCTCAGACTTGTCTTGACAGAAGTTTAACTTTTTTTCCATCTTCATAGTTGAATTGTCACTTAATGGAGGTTAGTTGTAAGGAGTATGTATTTGCCATACTGTACTCACTGTTTTGTTATAATTTGTCATACAAAATATTAGTTATACCTTTATTTTTCCGGACTTGTGGTACATATTGTGAGATATTGTTCCCATCATCATTTCAAACCCTTTGTCCTGCTTTATTATTGTTGGTATTTAGTCGTCATCTTCTGCTATGCCCTATGCCTAGTTTTCATTGAATCTATTATTTATCTGTCTCCTTCAATCATAATAGGGTAGGATCTTTCTTTGGTCCAATGATGAGCTCCAAATGCCTAAGATAGTATCTGCGTTATACTGGTCACTCGGTATTTGGAAAGTGAAGGAACGACTGATGATACGGAACATAAAGAAGTAAGTAGTTTCCTCCAAGATAAATGTTAATTGTGATAAATTGTAATGTATTGTGAAAGAACAGAAAAAGACTTCTTTTTAATGATCTATTTAGAATTAAAAAAATTATCCTTGCCCCCCATTTTTTTCTGATAAGCTAAAGTGCCTAACATGACTCAATTGCCTACAGCGGCGGTCCCTAAACTTTTGACACCATGGACCAGTTTCACGGAGATAGTTTTTCCACGGATAGGGCGGGGCGGGGTGGAGATGCAAGAAGAGCTGGTGTGGAGGCAGTGACACTGTGCTGCTTGGTTCCTAAGGGGCCACAGACCCGGTACTGGTCCTTAGCCCAGCGGTTGGGGGCTGCAGACCTATATAGATAGGACCCCCGGGATCGGAAGCTGCCAACTTACCTGGTGCCCTCTGTCATCACACTTCGTAGGCTTCAGCCACCCTGCCTTCTTTCTGATCCCTCATCCACAAAGCCTTTTCCCACTTTAGGCACCTTTCCTTACCTTTGCATCTCTCTCAGATATTTGCCATAGCTCATCCTTTCATGTCATTTGGCTTCACATCAGATGTCAGCTCTTCAGAGAAGACTTCCACGGTTCTTTTACCCATTGGTTCTCAGCCAGGGGTGGCATTGTCCCCTGAAGAATATTGAGCAATGTCAGGAGCCAATTCTTTTTGTCACAATTGGGAAGGAAAGGTTTTGCTAGTAGACATAATGGGTGGAAGCTCCGGAGGCTGGTAAACATCCTACAGTGCACAGGACAAGTCCCCCCACCCCACCCCCACACGTAGAGACTCTCCTGGCCCAAAAGGGCAGCAGCATCAAGTTTGGAAGCCTGCCTCAGGCCAAAGCAGCTCCACCGCTCTGAAATTCACTTTCTCATCATCAGTGTTTTATTGCTTCATAGCATATCCTGAGAGTCAGAATTACCTTGTTTATTGATTTGTTTACTTTTTTGTTACCTCTCTGCTCTACTAGAAATGAAGCTTCATGAACGCAAAGGTCCTTGTCTATCTTTTTCACGTATTATCCTCAGTGTCTGGAGTTGGAATCTAGTAGATATCCAATTATTTATTGCCTACATGAATAAATAAATAATCATATACTGATACACTCCATTATTGATGTCCTCACATGTCTTTTTCTCTTGGCTATGACTTTGAAATAGTTCAGTGCAAAAGTAATTGTGGTTTTTTATTGTTGAATTTTGCCATTTGATACTGGAATACATTCTTAAATTAATGTGGTTATGTTAGAAATTTTAATGCACATTTCTCAATTTTTTTTTGCTAATGACTTATTTCTTGCTGTTTATTTTATATTTATTTTTGATGATGGAAATGATGTTAGACAAAAAGCAAATTCTATCAACTTTCTTATTCGAGTTCAAAAATGGGTCATAAAGTGGCAGAGACAACTCACAACATCAACAACGCATCTGGCTCAGGAACTGCTAACGAACGAACAGTGGAGTGGTGTTTCAAGAAGTCTGGCAAAGGAGAAGAGAGCCTTGAAGATGAGGAGCATAGTGACCGGCCTTTGGAAGTTAACGATGACCGATTGAGAGCAATCTTGGAAGCTATCCTGGATCCTCTGGCAACACAAGAAGTTGCTGAAGAACTCAACATAGATCATTCTGTGGTGGTTCAGCGTTGAAGCAAATTGGAAAAGTGATAAAGCTTGATAAGTAGGTACCTCGTGAGCTGACCAAAAATCAGAACAGCCATTGTTTTTAAATCTTGTCTTCTCTTAGTCTATGCAACAACAATGCACCATTTCTCATTGAAAGGGTGACATGCAACAAATTGTGAATTTCAAACAACAACCAACAACAGCCAGCTTACCAGCTCAGGGGTTGGACCAAGAGGACCCTCCAAAGCACTTCCAAAGACCAAACGTGCACCCCCAAAAGGTCATGGTCACTGTTTGGTAGGTTGCTGCTACTGGTCTGATCCACTACAGCTTTTTGAATTCCAGCCAAACCATTCCATCTGAGAAGTGTGCTCAGCAAATGCATGAGAAGCATTAGGAACTCAGCCTGCAGCCAGCACTGGTCAACAGAAAGTGTCCAATTCTTCTGCACTAGTTGTCCGTAAGTCATGCAAACTATGCTGCAAAAGTTGAATGAATTGAGCTATCACATTTTGCCTCAGCCACCATATTACCTGAACTCTTGCCAACTGACTACCACTTCCTCAAGCATCTTGACAACTTTTTGCAGGTTAAACACTTTAACCAACAGGATACAGAAAATCCTTTCCAGGAGTTTGTTGTGTCCTGACGCACACATTTTTTAAGCTACAGGAATAAATAAAAATATTTCTTGTTGGTAACAATGTGCTGATTATAATGGTTGCTATTTTTAATAAAGATGTGTTCAAGACTAGTTATAATGATTTAAAATTTATGGTCCAAAACCACAATTACTTTCATACCAGCCTAAAATACTTTTCAGTAGGAGCACCTTTTCCCTGTAATTATAAATACTTTCATTAGCATCTGTGGAACCTGTTGTATGTGGTTAAAAATTACAGAATCCCAAATCAGAATGTTGGGGTTTAATCTGGTCCTTATTACTTATTAGTTCCTTAAGAACCTTCTTGGATAAATACTTTATTAACTCTTGGAGGAGTTACTTTATCTTTGTGGTCCTTGGATTTCCAACTCCTTCAAAAGAGGATAATACTAATACCTCCTCAAAGAGTTGCTTTGAAGACTGAAGGATAATGCACATAAAGCACTTGGCACATGAAGCCACACATCTATTTGCTGTTATTATTATTAGTAGTATTACTTTTATTGTGGTAAAACATACATAATATGAAATTTGCCATTCCACTTATTTTAAGTGTATAGTTCATTGTAATTATTTTGTGCAACTCATTATTATTTTTATCCTCCAAATCTTTATTTTATTTCTTTAGGCTTCTCTTTGTGTTGTGGCTCTTACTCTCATCGTAATACTCAGATCTCACTAATGATGTTAGAGATAATCAGATTGGCCCCTGATTCTTAGATAATATGTACCATATATTTTATTGCTTAGTGTATCTGCAAGCTTACTGATGTATATTTTCCCTCTGTATTAATCAAGTTGTATGTCATGCATTTAGCTTTCCATGAGTGCTTTCCCAATAGTGTTATAGAAATCTCGTGCTATGGTTTAAATGTGCCCTCTACATTTTATGTGTTATCCCCTAATTAATACATTGATTGCACTTGCAGGTAGGACCTTTGGGAGGTAATTAGGATTAGATAAGATTATCAGGATAGGGCTCCCGTGATGGGACTTGTGGCTTTATAAGCAATGGAAGAGAGACCTGACACACTCTTGTCCTCTTGCTAAATGATGCCCTGCCATATTATGACAAAGTAAGAAGGTCCTCATCAGATGTGGCCCCTGTGTCTTGGACTTCCAGCTTCTTGAATTATAAGAAATAAATTTTTTTTTATTATATATTACCCACTCTGTGGCATTGTGATATAGCAACAGTAAGTGGACTAAGACACCGTGGTACACATTTTGTTTCTGACCATGTGCCCAAAAAGCATTTCCATTGTAAGTATGTGCAAAATTCCTGCCATATTCAACCTGACGGTAACAAGTCACAGAAGATGAATATCTGGTTTTATAATCCTAAAATAGAAGCTTAATAGCACATCATGAAAGTAAAGATTTGATTATAGAGATTAGAAGAATAAAAATTGGGTTTTATAGTAATTGAGTATCTATTAAGAATACTTCAAACACCTTGAAAAAAATTGTTAAAATACCAGGGTTTAAAACAAGATCTAGATACGGGCTGAGGATTTTCCCTACGAAAAAGTATCCTACTCACTTAATTAAGCACCTTTATAAATTGTCATAGAACTGTTTAAATATAGTCTCCCTGGGTTCTAAACTAACAAATTACATGTGAAATTTAGTGCTAAGGGCTCAGAAGAAATGAAGGTGTTTCTCAAGAATCATGTTTGGATTATATTCAAAATGCAATTCTAATCACTCCACAGTTTTAAAAAGGTTGATGGTATATTAGTGACCTTTCATGAAAGCTATTCAAGAAGATAGGATTGTTAGGAAACACTTATTAAATGAAATTTTACAATGTAAGTTTCATGGGTTTTATTCATGAAAACTTCTCAGGAAAGGTTAGACATCTGAATCAGAGTTTTAAAAATGGATGTGTCCAGCCCGGCAAGAAATTTTAACACATGCAGTTTTGCTGTCACCTCAGTGCATGACAGTGGCACATAAAAACAAAACCGAAAACAAAAACCACTTCATTAGCCTGGGAACACATAGCTGTCAAAGGAGAAATAAATAGCTTGGTGGGTCAGTAGGAAAATACAAGTAATGTTTTGCCCAAGGATTCACAGAGCACTAGTTGTCAACCAGGCATGAAACCCAGGTCATCTGAGCTGGAGCTAGTGGCCTTTTTTTCCCCCAGTGTCTTCTTACCACTTTCTAGAACCTTGGATGCCCAGGCTTCCTGAAGCCATTGTCTGATCCTTCCCTGGCAGCCCGCAGCTGGCTGACTTCAGCCTGTGAGTGCTTTAGGACACCTCCCGGCTAGTGTGTTTGTGAGATGGAGCACGAATGGAAGAACGTACCACGGTCTACCTGCTGGGGCCTTCTTGTGAACATTTCTTCAGTTGTCTTGATCTATGGGAGAATTTTATGAGCTTAAAATCTGGCAGTGTTTCCATTTACCAAGTCGCTATTTGATCGCTTTATAGCCTAAGCATTCAACTGAAACTTGGCAAGCGTGTTAACAACCCCTGATGCATTTTTTTAATTGAAAATGATTGGTAATTTTTGATTAAAGTATGAAAATAAAAATGCATAATTTCCACGATTTGGATCTTTGGCATGATTCTCAGATTATTTACTGTTTGTTATAACCACATGATACCACTGCTTTCTACAAGGCCAGTAAATGTCGTGGGTTGAAGGCTAGTTAGGTTCTGGGAGAAGTCTTTTCCAAATGTGGTCTGGTTTATTTATATTTTTGTTCAACATTTCATAGGCAGATCTGACACTCATGTGGTATAGGGTTCTGTGATGGGAAAATGTGGAATAACGTGTTGTCAAACATGGAAGAATTAAATGATTTAAGAATCTGAAGTGGAGATGGCAAAGTAAGAACTCATATTTCTTGGCATTATTGGCTGAACATTAGTTTTAAGACAGTCCTGGAGCTATATAGAAATAGCAAGCAGGAAAGGTTTGTTCTGGGCTCCACTTTCCTTTCCCACCCCAACCATTTTTGTGTTCCTTCCCCCTCCTCTTCATCCTCTCTTGTTTTCTGTGTCCACAGCAATGTCATGTCCAGCCACTAGCATTAAGGAGTTTTGCATTTTACCTCCTATGGAGCAAAGGATTTCAAGAATAAGTCGGTATGTCACAGAACACAATAGTCTTAGCACCTAATGATAAGACAAGCCCTGGTTAAAGTTCTCACTTTTTGAAAATGAAGCTATCATTTCACCTTTTTTTGATGTTCCAATTCCAAAAGAACAGTTATAAAATATTACAAGTACATGAAATGAAAAGAGTGGGTAAATTTTACACTGAAAATAACATTAAAAAAATGTATTCCAAGTGCAATTTTTCATAGCACTTACAAAGATGGAAGCCAACAATTACATAAATTACTTAAAATAGTCAATAGAAACATTAGCTGGGCATGGTGGTATACTCCTATAGCCCCAGCTACTCAGGAGGCTGAGGCAGGAGGATGGATTAAGCCTAAGAGTTTGAGACTGCTGTGAGTTGTGATCATGCCACTGAACTCCAGTCTGGATGACAAAGCAACAACAAAAATAAAATTAAAAAATATTTTAAGTACAATTGGAAAATATTAGGTAACTTACAATGTTATATTACAGGGACAAATTAAAGAGGTTTTTTGTTAGTTTTAAAGTAATCTGGGACAGTTTTTAGGAGTTTGGATAATGGCATGAATATTTTAAAAGTCCGGAAATATTCATACAAAGTCTATGGTTTCTATTTAAATAGATTTATGGGGCACACTTTTTGGTTGTTGTTGTTAAATGGCTGAATTGCATAATGGGGAAGTCTGGGCTTTTAACATATCTGTCACTTGCAAAGTATACCTTGTATCCAATAGGTAAAGTGGGTTTTTTTTTTTTTTTTTGTTATTTTTTGAGGCAGAGTCTCACTTTGTTGTTCACGGTAGAATGCTATGTTATCACAGCTCACAGCAACCTCAAACTCTTGGGCTCAAGCTATTCTTTTGTCTCAGTCTCCTAAGTAGCTGGGACTATGGCTAGCTTTAGAGACAAGGTCTTGCTGTTGCTCAGGCTGGTCCTGAACTCCTGAGCTCAAACAATCCACCTTTAACCTTACTCCTCCCCTACCCTCCTCTTCCATTTTCCAATGTCTAGTAAGTCACTCTGTACAACCAAATGTGAACCAACTGTGCATACCCATCACTTAGCTCCCACTTAATAGCTAACTAGAACATGTGGCATTTTTGGTTCTTTGTTCCTGGGTTACTTCAGTTAGGATAATGGGTGATAACCTCTAGGTTTATCTAAGTTGCTACAAAAAACCATGATTTGATTCCTTTTTGATGGCTGAGTAGTACCATGTGATGTATCTATACATATACCACATTTTCTTTATCTGGTTACCAGTTGGTGGGCACTTGGGTTGGTTCCATTTCTTTGCAATTGTGAATTGTGCTGAGATTAACATTTGGGTGCAGGTTATTAGCTTTTCAAATAAAATGTTTTCTTTTCCTCTGGGTACATCCCCAGTAGTGGGATTGCTTGATTGAATGGTAGATCTACTTTTAGTTCTTTGAGAAACCTCCATACTGCTTTCCATAGAGGTTGTATTAATTTATGTTCCCTATTAACAGTGTGTAAGTGTTCTCTTTTCACCACATCTGCACCAGCATCTATTTTTTTGTTTTGACTTTTTAAAAATAGCCATTGTGACAGGGCAGGGTATTATCTCATTGTAGTTTTAATTTGCATTTCCCTAATAATTAGTGAGGTTGAGTATTTTTTTCCTGTTTGTTGGTCATTTGTTTCTTTTCTTGAAAAATGTTCATGTTTTGTGCTTAGTTTTTAATGGAGTTATTTTTTTCTTACTCATTTGTCTGAGTTCCTTACAGATTCTGGAAATTAGACCTTTGCCAGATAAATAGTTTGCAAATGTGGTGTCCCATTCCATAAGTTGTTTGTTTACTCTGTTGATTATATCTTTTGCTATGGAAGCTTTTTAATTAAGTCCTTTTTATTTATTTTTGTTGTTGTTGTTTTTGCTTTTGTGGGCGTAATCATAAATTCTTTATCTAGGCCAATGTCAATGATAGTTTTTCCTAGGTTTTCTTCTAGAATTTTTATGGGTCCAGGTCTTTAAGTTGTTAATCCATCTTGAGTTAATTTTTATATATGGTGGGAGATAGGGATCCAGTTTAATTCTTCTACATGAGGTGCCAATCTTCCTGGTCTCATTTACTGAATATAGGCTTCTTGCCCATGTGTGTGCTTTTCTGTACTCTAAGAAGATCACTTGGTTGGAGGTATTTGGCTTTATTTCTGGGTTCTGTCTTCTGTTTCATTGGTCTATGTGTCTACTTTGATACAAGTACCATGCTGATTTGGTTACTTTTGCCTTATAATATAATTTGAAGTCAGTTAATGTATTATAACATCATGGCTCATGTTTGTGATCCAAGCACTTTGGGAGGCCAAGGTGGGAGGATCACTTGAACTCCCAAATTTGAAATTGTAGTAAGCTCTGATTGTGCCACTGCACTGTTCTATAGCCGGGTAACAGAACAAGATCCTGTATTAAAAAAAGAAAAGAATAAAGAAAATCATAATGAATTCTATTTTTAAATATTTCCTTGCCTGCCTTTGGAGCATTAACTATGTAAATGAGTTAATGAGCTCAAAAGTAGAAAAAAAGTAAGATAGTCGTTGTAATTCTCCACTATCAAAACTACCTGTCTCAACAATTTTTTTTTGGTAAGGCTAAAGACTTTTCAAAGGATTTTTCTTCTTAACTACTACAAACATTTCTGCAAGATCAGTTAAAAATTAATTATCCCCTATGTAAAAGTTCACATTTAAGAAAAGTCATTCATTTGGATTAGTATAATTTATTTTACTGATTCAATTAAATGGTAGCTGGTGCCCCTGTTCTGCATTGTTCTAAAGCAAATACTTTAAACATGTTATTTAGATGCATCTCTATATTTTATGCTCAATATATCCCCTCCTTAGTAAATAAAACATAATTAAGATTCCATCAAAGTGGTAAATGGAGAAGATTATCTATGGCCAATCTTATGCAATAATGTCTGCAGGATTTTATTCTTATTCTATTGCATCATGCCTTTGAAAGACCACTTTTTAGATTTCATTTCATGTCTGCCTTGGTGAGTGACTTCTGGGACAATATATTCTTGAGTAGATGCTGGGGACCTCCCCTCATATTAAATATCATTTTGTAATGAGAATTTCTTTGGTTACTGGACTATTCCCTAATGTTGTTAAAGCCTGTAGACTTAAAATATAAATCTGGCTGATGCTACTTAATTAAACAACAGCAAATTGAATTTCAATGATAAAACTATGTTTGGAATTCATGAGTGTGATTGTCTTTTAGTTACTTATTTTTATAGATGATCAGCTATCTCTCCCCCAACAGCCTGGCTATGTTTGATGAGTCAGAAGCCTGTGTGGGCTTTCCCCCCCAAAGGAGGATCTGACTTCTCTGCACATGGTGAAGAATGAATACAGTGCTTAATCTTTTACGCCACCTTTCCGTCAACCCAAGATGCTTCTGGTCTGCTTCTGGAACATTTCTTGGGTATATACTTAAGTAATAAACACTTATTTTAATATTATGTAAGTAAAACACAATTATGCCTATTTCAAAAAAATTTGTATATGTAGAAATTTTATATATAGTACATTTGAAGTGTCTGTAACTATACTTCTCCACTGATACTCATAATGAAGGTTGCTTCCATGAGGAGTTTAACTTGAACTTAATTTTCACATGCTTGGTATAAATTAGGCTTTCTGTTTATTCTACCCAGAGGGATAGAAACTAGGAGAAATTAATGGGTTTAATGATGAGTTATAGAGCTTAATCCATGTCACAGTATGATGTGAAGGGAATCTGAGATGTTTATAAACACTAAGCCTCATTGGTGTGTAATTCCCAGTCCTGGTAGATCGGTGGGTGAACCTCAGCTTCCCTCTTCAGCAGATGAATATTCTTTGGAGCAGTGGTATCAAGAAAACTCCCTAACTGTCAGGCACAAGTAGAATGTGAAAGTGGTTATGGCACCCTCAAGAGGTGTGGTCCTCGAGATAAAAGCCTAGGACTAAATGTGAATGCTGGCTGCTCCTGAACCATGGGATGAATGACTCCAGTATAGCAGGGAACCCCCTCACTCAATGGTAGGCAAAAATAATTTCAGTTCTAGAGGGGGCTTTATTTTGTTCCAGATGCCATGATAGGATAGTCAGCTCTGATGTCTACTGCTTAGGAGTGAGAATGCCCTAATTTTCCACTGACTTTTCTTTTTATAATTAAAAGAACGACAGTAAAGCCTTACCTGGTAATAATGGTATACTTAAATGTTCTGATTACGGGGACTGCTGTAAAGTCAAAACATTTGCTTCCAGAGCTGAGTGAATTTCATTACAAACATACTAAAGGGTATATGTGGCATTGTTAAGATCTCTTTATGATGAATCTGTATCCTTGCAGAGAAACTCGTCTTCCCGGGATGCCAAGAAACATGTTGATCCAGATTCTCTCAAAGTTTCTACAATACTCCCTGTTCTTTTTGACATTTTTGGAAAGTGAATCTGTTTATGCCCCTTGAGTGTTCTTTGGGTTGTTGCTGAGCACAGCCCCAGCACCTCTGCTGTCTTTCAGGCAGCTCTGGGTCTTTGTTCTTTACCAGTGCATGCTGTAGGGCAGAAATACATTCAGCAAAGGAAGAATGTTGCATATGGAAAGGAACCAGGCTCTCCAGTCAGCAGTGTGCCTCTTTAGATGCTATCGTCTTTCATCTCCAAACTAGATTTCACAGTAGTCTAGGGTGAGCTGAAGTGCAGGATTCTGTTGCTGCTTCCAAACCTCTTCTGTACAGTCTAGAGAAGCTGTTTCAGAGCTCTAGACCCTGTCAGATTTCCATCAATGCTGTGTGCAGAGCTAGCTTATAATTACTTTAAATAAACCTTTAATTTTAGGATAGTTTTAGATTCATAAAAAAATTTATTAAAGCTAGTACAGAGATTTCCTATATAACTCACCTCCTATTTCCCCTATTTAACACCTTACATTAGTATGGTGTATTACAATTAATGAACTGGTATTGACACCTAGGTATTAACTCAAATCCATAATTTATTCAGATTTTCTTAGATTTGACCTACGATCATCTGAATGTTTGTGTTCCTCCAAAATTCATGTGTTGAAGTTTAATCCCCAATGTGTTGGTTAAGAGGTGGGGCTTTGGGGAGGTGACTAGGTCACCTGAGCCCTCATGAATGGGATTAGTGTCTTCATTAGAGAGGCCTAAAGGAGGTTACTCACCTCTCCCACCCTGAGAGGACATATAGAAGGCACCATCTAGGAGAAATGGGCTCTCGCCAGACACCAAATCTGCTGGCCTCTTGATCTTGGACTTCCCAGCCTCCAGAAGTGTGAGAGAGAAATTTCTGTCTATTTTGTTATGGCAGCTCTAATGGTCTAAGACATTACCTGATTGTTCCTTTTCCAGGATCCTTTGCAGAGTATCCTGTCTCCTTTGAATCTTTTGGGCTATGATAGTTTCTCAGACTTTTCTTGTTTAGGATGACCTTGACAGTTTTGAGGAGTATTGGTTTGATGTTTTATGGCATTTTCCCCTATTGGGATTTCTCTGGTTGTTATGGCTTGAATGTGCTCTCCAGAAATTCATGTGTTGGAAACTTAACCCTCAATGCAAAAAGTGGGAGGTATTTAGGCTCCAGAACTATGAGAAAATAAATTCCTATTCTTTGTAATTACCCAGTCTGTGATACTCTGATATAGCTACATAAACAGGCTAGGACACTAATATTTTTCTTATGATTAGGCTAGGGTTATGGGTTTTGGGTATGATGATTGCAGAGGTACGTTGCCATTACCAGTACATCATATCATGGGTACTCACTGTCAACATAAATGTTGAGTTTAACCTTGATCACCTGGTTGAATGGTGTTTGTCTATTTTCTCTACTGTAAATGATCTCATATTTCCTCCTTCTTTTACTATACTCCTTAGGAGGCCATCACTGTAAACACCCTGTATTTAATAAGTGGTAAGTTATACTTCACCTCTCTGAGAGTGGAGTATCTAACATAGATTTTCTGAAATTTTTCTATATGGGAGATTTGTTTGTTTTCTCCATTCACTAATTATTTATTTATATCAGTACAAACTCAGGGATATTTATTTTTCCCTTTGGATTATAATCCAATACTACTTCCTTATTTTCTTGCTCAAATTGTTCTAGCTTTTGCTATTGGAAACTCCTTCAGTCAGCTCCTGTGTCCCTTTAATATGCCCTTATCACTGTGTTTTCCTTTTTTGTTTTGTTTTGTTTTCATAGAGACAAGGTCTCACCCTGTTGCTCAGGCTGGAGTGCAGTGGCGATTCACTGGCATGATCTTAACACACTGTAGCCTGCAAGTCTTGGCTTCAGACCTTC
>CAUYON010091379.1:0-34890 GCA_963573935.1 Arctocebus calabarensis
GGCCGGGCGTTGTGGCGGGCACCTGTAGTCCCAGCTACTTGGGAGGAGGAGGCAGGAGACTTACTTGAGCCCAGGAATTGGAGGTTGCTGTGAGCTGTGATGCCACAGCACTCTATCCAGGGTGATAGCTTGAGGCTCTGTAACAAAAAAAAAAAAAAAGAAAAATATCTTATCTAACTCTTGGCTAACTTTTACATAATGTATGATATATGAGGTCCTATAAAAGATTAGTTTTATTTAATAAAATCTACCATTATGTTTTTTTATTATTTCTAATGTCAAAAAAGCTCATCTTATGTGTTTTTCTCTAATTTCTTCAATTTCACTAGAACTTACATTTCAGTAAAGTCTACAGTAAAGATCTATTGACATTTTCTATTAAAATTCAGGTATCCAAACATCATTTCTCAAATAGTGCATCATTACTCATTGGTTCATAATGTCGCCCAGGTCGCATCATGTGTTCCTTTGTATACTTTGTCCTACTTCTGATCTTTCCACTCTGATAAATAGATTTATGGATCTATTAAGTTAAATTGCACTAAGGTTTTATGCTTCGTGTTGATACCTATTATCTTATCCACTTGTACCTTACTTTTTAGTGTGTATTTTCTTTACGAAGTTTTAATTTCCATATGGATTTTAGCACATTTAATTATCTCGACAAAGACTGTGGTCATTGATTGGATTTACATTAAGTTTATAGAATAGTATGAGGAAAACTAACACCTTTATGAAATTGCATCTTCTCTTCCATGGATATGCACTAATCTCAGGTCTATTTTTGCAGTTACTCATATTTTTTTCTCTAATAATATTTAAACTGACTATATAAAGATCTGATACATATTTATTAAATACATTTTACATAGGTTTTAATGCTATTAGAAATGGGATTTGAGGGTGTACTGCATTTTCCAATTGGTTCTTCCCAGTAGATATAAATAGATTTAATTTTTATACACTGACAAACAAATATATGAGTTATCTAATTCATTTTAATATTTTATGGAATCACTTGGAATTCAAATGCAAATAGCTATATTGCTTACAAATAAGAGACTAAATATGTTTTTCTTTTTAATTTATTTGCCTCTTTCATATTTTAATTGATGTTACAGCTATAAATTCTCATACAATGTTAAATAAATCAGGATTATAATTACTTTTTTCTTTAATCAAAATATTTATAAAATATCAATTGAGACTATTTTCGGTGTGATTTTAACATGTACCTTTACTAGGTTACATAAGTTATTGTCTACTTTTAATTTTCTAAGAGATTTTTATCATGAATGTTACATTTTATTGCACACTTTTTTGCACTCATTAGAATGATTTTTAGATTTTACACTTATCTTTTTAGCATATAAAGAATATCGATAGATTTTTTTTAATGTTGAATCTTTCCTGCAGTTCTATGATAATATATACTTGATCGTCAGATAGCAACTTTTTATTCATAGCCAAATTCAATTTGTCAATATTTTCTTTAGAATTTTTGATGTGTTCATGAGAAAAATTATAGATTTTTAAAATTTTTATTTCTTAATTGTTGGAAAAGTTATACTAGCTACACAACATAAATTTGATAGGTATGATTTATTTTCTTTGAAATAATTTGTGTAAATTAAGGAGAATTTCTATGTTGAAAGTTTAGAAATCTTTTCATCTATTAACTGCTAAGGCCTTATAACAGATAATTGTGATGGTAAAAACATTTCCTCAGCTCCCTGGAGCTAAAGCTGGGTTTGACAATATTCAAGTTCATGTTCTATATTTTTTCTTGTATTCAAAGACAAGAAAGTTCTCTTATCTCATATATAAACCCAAATAAGAGCATGGAGGAATTATCCTTCAAACAGTAAAATAAGAAGTGAAGGGTTAAATATTTTAGAGAGAGTATTCAGAGATGTATTCTTCAGGATGGCTTAGAAGATACCCTGTTGAGTTCATTTCTAGTTGTCTTTAGGAGTAACAGCTTAATAATAAAAAAAACATCTTTCATTGTCTCTCTCTACATTTCTGTCTCTCACTTATCCTCGACAGGATCACCTGCCAAATAAATTACCACCCATAAATCCTTGTCTTTGCTTTTAGAACCTACATGAAATTGTGGAAGAGTTCTAAGAGAGTAAACTTCAGGATGGGACTTTGAACTAGATCACTCACTGCCCAGTGGCTATAGGTCCTCCATTACTGGCAGTAAGTGGGTTCTATTAACTCCTAGTATGCTGTAGAACAGTAAGTACCAATATGTTTCACCACCGTGGTTTAAGAGACACTGATGAATACAAAAAATTAATGAAAAATTATGCGAAGCTCTCTAGCATTTAAAGAGAATGGGATGGTGGCAACTACAAAGATTGTCAGTTGTTCAGATTTGCTAATGGTGTAAAACCTTTTTTAAAAAAACTGACAGGTACATAACCAATTCTCCATTATGTGTATTATCTGAAAATGCAAAGGACACCAAGACAGTATTAAAAGAGACCCCTGTCTCCTGCAGCTGCAGTGAAAATTGTGTTGATAATCAGGCCAAGAATTTAATTCAAAAAAACTGGCAAAATTGGAAAGGAAACTGGATGTGTAATTTTGATAAGAGTCTTATTTTTTAAAAATCAAACCTTAATAGAAAAGAATATACACCCTGAGAACAGGGATGGGGAAATTTGGCCGATGATGCCTGAGAACAGATTATGCTAAATAGTATTTGACTTACAGGCTGAAGTATCCTCCCTACTTTAAAGGAGAACTGTCTTTTCCTGAATACCAGGCAAAGAATTCACATATGGTGACTCTTTTAGAAGATGATACCTAATCTGAATGGGGCATACACGAAAAAGGAGAAGCACCATTTGTGTGGTGTTATCAGAAGCAGTGAGATGTGGGTAAGTTTGTATTTTGAGAGTGTTAAATGGAGGGTATGATAAAATATGAGCCTATATAAGAAAAAATTATTAACATGAGAAAAAACTCATGCTGACCTCATAATTTAGTATGCTTTCAAATAAATCTGGGACTTAAAACTTCTGCTGAGATGACCCTTTACAACTTGAACACAGTAGAACTACAGTAGTAACTGAGTGGAAATGTTGGCTTATATGTATTTATAGAGTATTGAGGAATAGATCCAAAGTCACAGAAATTCAAACATATTTATTATGTGTGAGAAGACGTTTACCACTTGATTGTATCCTGAGAAGAGACCAGAAAACCTTGCCTTCCCCAAAGGCAATATTTTATAGATACACCATTTTTCTTGAGAAACTCCATGAAAGCTGTTCTCAAAGACCTGGATTGACAAAAGACATTGTTCATGGAACTCGAATCAATAGAGATTATAAAATTCTGGTCTCTTAGAGGCTAGGTGACAGCAACTACATGTAACCAGCAAGAGCAAGGTATATTTAATTACCACTATAGACAGCAACAATAGATTGGCAACTGTTGGCATTTGACCTGCCAGAATCTGTGGAGTTAAGTACAAACCATGATGTTCGTAAGGAGAGATTAGATGTGCAGTCAATCAAGATACATTTTGACTTGTCTGACCAGAAAAATAAAACCAATATCTGGTGGACAAAAGGCTCATATTACCTGCACAGTGAAAAAGCATCAATTCTTGACCAGATCACAGATAGTAAGTCTCAGAACCTATCAATTGATAAGTAGGCTAAGATCTCTTTTAAAACATCTTGCATTATCACCAATATATAAAATAAAAATTATTTGGATTCTTCCCCAAAGTTGCCTGTATTTTCATTTATGAAAATAACAAAATTAAAGAAAAAAAAGGAATGCTGAGATATTTTGCTAGATTTAGAGTCTAAACTGTCATATCATGGGATGTAAAATGGTATTATGACTAGTTTATGAGAGTAGGAGCTTATGGAATACAGGATATATGAGTTCTGACAATTAAGTTTTTAAACAGGTCTTAGAAAAAATTGCTACCTACCTCTTTGCTGAATATCACTGCAGTCACCTTTGAAGTACTCCCCTTGGGAAGCTATGCACTGATGCCAGTACCTAGTCTACCCTTCAAAGCAATTTTAGAAATCTTTTTCTGGAATGACCATCAGAGCAGTTGTCTACAAAGTTATGACCATTAAGTTTGTGAAATGCCATTGGGTGTCTTCATTGGCAGCTCTGAACAGATAACTAGGTTAGGTTTCATAGCCTTTATACATCTGTGTCTTGCATCTGTGTTTGTGTCGATGTGTGGTGGTGTCCTGTTGAGTGGAATTCATTATTGTTGTTGAGTGTTTTTGTGTGCTATATGATGAAAGTTCTGATGGTCATGCCAGAAAAAGAATTCTAAAATTGCTTTGAAGTTTTGACTATGCACTGGCATTAGCACATAGCTTCTAAGAAGAGGAGCTTGAAGGTGACCATAATGTAATTCAACAATGAGGTATATATTGCCTTATCTAGGATGAGTTCATAATCTTAACTGTCAGACCTCATAAGTGAAGTCCTAACTCAAATCCATCTTACAATGGGTGAAAAGTAATTTTTCTAGTCCTTGCAATCAAAATAAAAATATAAACAACCTCTGACTGAGATTACATCTTTGATACTCTGATCTATGAAAGAAGATTTATTAGTGAAAATCCCTGAAACAACTCCCTCAACTTCCCCTAGACAAGAGAGTTTTTTAGAAACAATATCACATTTGGGGGGAAAATTGAAGGCTGTGTTCCAGGTCTTAAAGATTGAGAAATAATAGCATACTTCACATTCCTCTTTAATTAACTTGTATGGTTTCAGAAAAGACAAAATAGCTTGTAGTAGAAATCAATGAATAATTGCAAACATAACCAATTTCTAGTACCAATTGACATTACTTTATATGATATCATGTGTTTACTGAAACATTTTACTGCATTCTCTGACATTTATCATGTGGTTATTGATTTGAATTTTTTTTTTCAGTTGGCATCAATGAAGTAGATCAAAAGTCATTGTCCATTAAAGGAAGATAATAGTATATATTCATGGTTTTACTCCTACCACATCTATGTTAACTCTCCTGCTCCCTTTCACAATATGGTCTGCAATAACCATGATGGTTTTGGAATTCTGCAGCATATCAAGTTGGTCCACTATTTTGATGTCATCATTCTAATAAGGCCTGTGAAAAGTAAGTGGCAAGTAATTTTTTTTGTAGAGACAGAGTCTTACTTTATTGCTCTCGGTAGAGTGCCATGGCGTCACACAGCTCACAGCAACCTCCAACTCCTGGGCTTAGGGGATTCTCTTGCCTCAGTCTCCCAAGTAGCTGGGAATACAGGTGCCCACCACAACGCCAGGCTATTTTTTTGTTTGGCAGTTTGACTGAGGCTGGGTTTGTACCAGCCACCTTTAGTGTATGGGGTCAGTGCCCTACTTGCTGAGCCACAGGTGCTGCCCTATACTGCTTAGGTTTATAAAGTAATCCTACAAATTTCTAGGGTCATACCACATTGGTGAAGTTTATGGGGGGCCAGTGGTCTTGCACTTACCCTTAAAGGTAAAGGTCCAGGTATTGTACTTTGTACATCTTGCCATTAAGAAAATGACGCAGTCTTTAGGAGGTCTGTTTTGATTTGAAAGGCAGAATTTGTTATGAAGGATATCCCTGGGAATATACTTTCCCTCTTGAAGTTTCCTAATGTCATTTAGTTAATGTTTAGTACATCATTACTCATAATCTGTTATAACATCTGTGGTTTCTGTCTTCCGATGATCCTTTCAAAAGTTGTCCTTGTGCTTTTTTTTTTTTGATAGCTATTAAAGCAAACCTTTTTTAGACAATGAGAAAATGCACAAAACAATGGACTTGTTAATTACATTAATTCTCTGTTCTGAATTATAATTTATAGCAGAAAAGGTAAACCAAAACATTTTCTACCTTTTTCATTTCTTGAACTCATTGGGTTCTGCTAACTGCATTCCTAGAATGTGATCACTTCCAACACTGTCTGCACCTGCCCAACATAAATTGAAATCAGCACAGGCAAGAACCCATGGGCAAAGTGAGAAGCGTGTTCAAATTTAGGCAAAAACAAACAAACAAAAAAATTCAGCCTTCACCCATGTTGGCCTGAGTCAAGAAAGAATTTCAATAAGGAAAAGCCTGTGGTTTTTGAAGTGAAGTTCTCAGTCGTTCCAGAGGACGTAGGAAATCGGGGAGAAAGGTGATGCCCTGGCAGTAGATGTACAGAGATGACTAACTGCTAAGTCAGAGATGACTAAGTCAGAGATGACTTAGGATAAATGATATCTGCTGCCACTCCTACTTTGGTCAAATATAATTATAAAGGAGGCACTCTATCCAGAACATAGAAATATGAGAGTTAACCCAATATCCCTTATAGAAGCTCAGTCCCAAGCTCAGTTCAGGATCCTATACATATTTTGTGTCCAGCATGAGCATGTGACCTAAAAATAGTGGATCAACATTATGCAACCCAATTTCACATAATCACACAAAAGTAACACTTCTTGCTAGGAAATCTGTATAGAAATGGGACTTAACTACTAGGCCCTGGGACAACCTCTAAGTACCAGTTACAGAGATTTTTAGGATATTTGGTCAATACCACAAGTAGATATGGGGGTAGTTAAGAGCTAGAAAGAAATCCAGTGGTTAAAAGAAGGGAACTTTGGCTCTTGCAGGTCCCTGTTTAGGAGTCATAGATAACATAGTCCCAACAACTAATAATTGAAAACCTCTAGTCTTGGACGGTGGCATCCCAACTACCCAGCACTGCTGATTTCAGATCCAGGCATTAAAGAGCAAATGGAAAATATTGAAAAGCTCTACAAATTGTACAGTACCTAAAGGCATGAGTGTTAACATGGGGGCCTTCCTTGCCCAGATATAGAGGCTAAACCGTATAACGCTTTGGGGATTAAATTCCACCTATCACTAACTCCCAGTATATTATCTGAAAAATAACTTCTGTTGGAATATAACAAATGGAATAGATTATATATGCACTATTAGTAGATATAGTTCAATAATTCATATTTATTAATTATATAAAAATGTACTGAACCCTTAAACAACTGATCCTGTTTACACCATGAGTAAATAAAAGAGCCTGCTTAGAACTGATATGTCAATAGGGAAGACCAATAAATACAAACACACTCTATATAATAGACAAGATAGACTTTTATATGTATATTTACATATATAATGAAATTACCTGTGTAAGACACATAAAAGTGAAGCTTACAAAGGGTATAAAGGTATCAGGAGTGACTGAGGCTACTTAGATATATTTGGTTAAGGGTAGTCTCTCTGAGAGAAAGACATTTGAACATAATTTTTTATGAGGTATGTGAAAGAGCAATGTATTCACTATCTGTGAGAGGGAGGACATCAAGTGTGAGTTGAGCTGAGTAAGAGTGATGAGGGCCACTTTGATGTGTTTGAAGAATAGCAATGAAGACTTCATAAGAGAGTAAGGTGTGGTTGCTTATACCTTTAATTCTAGCACTCTGGAAGGCCAAGCCTACTAGATTGCTTGAGCTCAGGAGTTTGAGACCAGCAGGAGCAAGAGTGAGATCCCATCTCTACTACAAAATAGAAAAACTAGCCTGGCATTGTGATGGGCACCCATAGTCCCAGCTACTCAGGAAGCTATGCCCACGAGTTAGAGGTTACTGTGAACCATACTACCACAGCACTCTACTCAGGGCACAAAAAAGACTTCGTAAGAGAAGGACACTTAGCTGTCAGAGCAGGAGGGTAGGAGGCTGCAGGGATGACAATAGGAGCAATTGGGAGGATTATGTGTTTTGTGTTAAATTTAATGAGAAACAATTAGAGAAGGGGTTTGAGCTACCCAGTACCATGCTCTGATTTGCATTTTTAACTTAATTGCTTTCATTGTTTTTTGACAAATAGAACGTGATGTTAAACATGGAAACATGAAAACTTGTGAGAGGCTGCTATAGTAGCTTATGAGATAGAGTTGCCCAAGAACGTCAGAAATAAACATCCTCAGACCATACACAAGTAAATGGGGTAAAATTATTTGCTGATTATATTTTACCTATACATTATTATCTATGTAATAATTACACTGACGTTTCTTAGAAGCTTTTAAATGAAAGCTTATATTAATCTGTAAAATTTCCATGCTTCACTCAGGTGGCCAAAAAAAAGAAAAAATGAGTTTCTAAAAGAAGTAACTGGAAGCAATCAATTAGTGTTCATAACATATTGGGAAGAATAAATCTTGTAATTTACAAATGTTTGACACTACTGACAAAAATGTTATTTCCATCTTAGGATAAATATATGATACATTATAGGTTTTCACATTTGTGAAGGCAGCCATCAGCCATATTTCAAACTATGCTCTAATGAGGAGACTATGACAAAAACGTTCCAAAATAAAAACACAATATAAAATTGTATGTGATGCACAGTTTTTCATTAAATATTTCCAGCAAAAATACCAAAATGGAGGAAATTAACCTGTCAAAAATAAAACATATAGATTCTGAATAATATAATAATTCTCTCCACTGCAATGATGTATCGCACGATATCCTGTCAGCACTTAATCACTTTCATGGAATTACATTTGGTTTTCACTAACTGTGATTTACTTAGTGTGGGCTGATTTATGCCATTGAGAATTTGTTTAGTTAATGGAACATTTTAATTTGTGACAAAAAGCAGTATAAAATTGCTTTGACTATCTGGATTCCATTACTATTGACTGCTGGTCAAAATTCTAAATGAGACAAAAAGTGACACATAAAAGTATTTTTATTTCATCTCTGCTACTGGTAGAATACATATTTAAAACTAAAACATAAGAAACTAGTGGCTTTTGCACTTGTTTCTCCTAGTTCCTGACGAGATATTGCAGTTCTTTCTGACATATGGTAGTGTCTGTGAAGGCTTTTCAGTGAAGCCTCATGGGGAAAGAGTGAGAAGTTTCATAATGTGGTGTCATCAGTATGCTATTGGCAGGAGCACTGGGTCTCGTTTTATCTGGCTCACCCGGTACAGATCCTTGACTCTTAAAGGGTCCGCCTGAGATCAGAAGAGTGTAAACCAAATTGGCTCATGTTCTAGCCTGATAATTTCAGAATAAAATGTTTGAGACAGAAAAGACAGAAAAAAGTACAGCTTAGTCTTCTGTATAAGTGGGAGGTTCATTTAACCTTTGCCATCAAATTATCAATTTTTATTTAACATTTGACTTATGAATATCTCTTTCTATACAAGAAATGTTCATTCTTATCTTTAAGTATTTCCTTCATGTAGTGTGACTTTTTTTGAAAGAATGTAATAGGATTAGCCTTTTACAGAATCAGATACTTTCAGAATTAAGTTAATATGTCTTTTATCTCTCCCTTGTTTTTTTGTTTGTTTGTTTGTTTTTTTGTTTTGTTTTTTAAGGCAGAGTCTCACTCTGCCACCTGGGGTAGAGTAGAGTGCAGTGGCCTCATCGTAGCTCACTGCAACCTACAACTTCTGGGTGCAAGCAATCATCCGCTCTCAGCCTCCTGAGTAGCGAGGACTACAGGCATGAACCGCCACAGGTGCCGATTTTTTCTGTTTTTGGTAAGGTTTGTGTCTCACTAGTCATGAACTCCTGACCTCAAACTTTTCTCCAACTTTTGCCTCCCAGAGCACAAGGATTATTGGTGTGAACTGCATGTCTGGCCAGTTAACATGTTCTTTTAAGGGTTTGAGCTAGATATTTGCTGTCTTTGAGCTAGATATTTGCTGTCATCAGGTGCCTTCTTGCAATAAGGATATATGCACTAAGTTGATGGTCTCTGTAAAGAATGTTAACTAGACCCTCTTGCTTTCTGTTTTCCTATTGTGTTTAACAAATGGAAAGCACCAACAGAAAGTTGAGGTTGGGTAGTAGGAGTGACAACAGAGAGATGTTAAGATATTTATTTTATCACCTTCCTGCCTACTTGGTAGCAAGATTCCACTGGGTATATTCTTCATCAATGGCCCCTGTTCCTGTTGTGTGGTCCTCTCCCTGAAACAAACGGACTGGGATTTCTGAGTTCTGGCAACTACTCACTCCCCTTACGTGTTTGACTTCAGGATGGTACTGGTTCCTCATTGATCTTAGTTCCAGGATGTTCTACTGTCTCTTTATGCTTTCCTTAACCATACCATATTTTGCAAAGAATTCATTTATTACATTGTTTTCTGTATTTTTATTTGAATGTGCCATCTGTTTCCTGCTATGTCCTGATAATACAGACATCTAAGGACTTGTTGAATGGTTGAATCCCTGTTATAACACCTCTAATAAATGGTCAACTTGACCATATGGTTGATGACTATAGTAACAGAGAATGTATTACTTCCTAAAAGAAACTATTTTCTCTTAATCAACTTCTAACTGAATTTAATGTTTTATTTATAGAAAAATAGCAATAACTTTTTATGCAACTATAGATGTTTCTACATGGTTAGAGATTTCTGAGGATAGAAAACATACTAGGCACATGAGTTAAAATATAAGATTGGAAATTAAAGAGTAATTGAATAGAGAACTCTGGAAAGATAGATTTATCATCCCCTGTCGTGATCTATGTACACTTAAAATTTTAATAAAACCAGAGACCACTCATTTACATTCTAAAGAGTTTTAAACCAGGGCTTTCCTTCTTTGTACAGATAATATTTGTTTTCATTAAGGAGATTAATTTTCTCTTTTACTCTAAGAAGTTGGGAAGAGAAGCTATGTAGCAGTTACTATGTAAACTCCAGACTCATCATTTTGGGGATCTTCTCCTAAGGTACATACTCCTTTATAAACGCATGCCTATCCATCTAGTTCTTATCATATGACTGTAAGGAAGACAATGGGCTGTAGGAGACCAACACAGTGAGATTTTGCTGTAGGTAATAATAATAGTTTACCTCAGAAGCTGAATGTTTGCTTTTAGGACAAAATAAGCACATATAGATTTAGCACTGTTTCTCCTTTTTATCTGGATTTATTCTATAAAGTTGCAGAAGAGGATACCTTCCTGGTACCCTAAATCTTCTTTTGTTAGTCTTCAAGTATCACGGATTGAAATCTTTTCAATTCTTAGTTGTTCTTTTACAGAAAATCCAGCTGTTTCTGGCTTTAGTTAAATAATATATTAAATCTTGCCAATTAAAAATATATTCCCTTTGCTTTTCTAGCTCCTCTATAAAAGAATCACTTCTAGACAAAGCAGAGAAGATCAAGGTAATAAGAACACTTATATTGTTTCTGTCATGTATAATCATTGGGGAGAATCAACTGTAATTTATTTTTGTTCTTCGGATAACTAGACTCGAAATTTATATTTTGAGGGGAAAAATGTGTTTAGCATTGATTGGATTATGTCCTCATTCTGGGTGAAGAAATAATGAGCCACTTTGATTGACATTCCGACCAAGTCACTAATAAAGGAAAAGGGAAAACAGACTTCTATAAAAGAAAATAAGGATATTGTAAAGAAAAATGAGATATAGATACTAAGCGGAAATAAATAAATGTTGGTAAAAGTTTTTGCAAGTCATGGAAGAAATGTGAGCAATAATACAAAGACAAGGACAGGACAGATGTTTTTGAAAACTAGGTAGTAGTCTGGTAAAAGAGGATAATGAAGGATGATTATGACATGGGAAAAGATCAATTGAAGTGGGATGAGTTTTATTGACCATTCTGCTGTTCTCTGATTGTTTTATTTTGTATATTTGCTTGGAGCAGACTAAATTGCATAATATATTTAAAGTGCTAAAAATCCAATCAAGATACTCCCACCTAATTTGTTTGTCATCTAGGTCATTAATGGTGCAAAGAAATGTAACTGATTTTTGTACATTGATTGTGTATCCTGCAACTTGGATTCATTGATTAGTTCTAACATATGTGTGTATGTATGTGTTTGTACTTCTGTGTGCAGTCTTCAGAGTTTTTTTTACAGATAGATTCTTGTCACATGAAGATAGGATATTTTTACTTCTTTTCTGATTTGGATGCCTTTTATTTTTTATTGTTTTGTTTTATTGCTCATACTAGTAATTTTAGTACTGTGTTGAACAGGGGTGGTAAAAGAGGGCATTCTTACTTTGTGCCTGATCTTAGAGAAAAACTTCAGATTTTACTAAATGATTATAATGTCAGCAGTTGGGTTTTCACAAATGCATTTTATTATTTTCAGGAAATTGTCTTCGTATTTAAATTATTGACAGTTTTTATCAAGAAGTGACATTGTGCTTCATCAAATTCTTTTTCTGCATCTGTTGAGATTACCAGGTGGGTTTAATATTTCATTCTTTTAACAGTATATTGATTTGTATATGTTAACACAAACTTGCACTTGAGAGATAAATCTAACTTTTCAAAATCTTAATCTTAATCTTTATGATGTGTTGTACAATTATCTCTCTTTTTTTTTTTTGAGACAGAGTCTTACGGGGTCACCCTCGGTAGAGTGACAGCAACCTGAAACTCTTGGGCTTACGTGACTCTCTTGCCTCAGCCTCCCCAGTAGCTGGGACTACAGATGCCTACCACAATACCCAGCTATTTTTTGGTTTTAGTTGTCATTTTTGTTTAGCAGGCCCTGTCTGGGTTCAAACCCGCTAGACCTGGTGTGTGTGCCTGGCACCCTAACCACTGAGCTAAGGGCATGAGCCCAGTTATCTTCTGAAAATCTTTTACATTTGTATTTACCAGAGATATTGGCATGTAGGGTTTTTTATATTATCATTATTGTGACATCTTTGGCTGTGGTATAAGGATGATGCTGGCCTCATGTAATGACACTAGAGGCAGTCCCTATATTTATTGCCTTCTATTTTTTCAGAAAGTATAGTATGACATTTAGGAAAATATAGTCATATGCAAAAAAAATTAATTAGGTATTTATTTTATGCTATACACACAAAAAAATCAACCCAGTATAGATTTAAAATCTAAACACAGGACTTTGAACTGTAAAATTCCTAGAAAAAATATATGGGCAATGTTTCTTGACATTGAGTTCATTATAACTTTGTGGATATCAAACTAAAAGGCAAGGTGCTAAAAGCAAAAATAATTAAGTTGGACTACATAAAACATAAACACTTCAGCACAACAAAGAAAGAAACTAACAAAATGAAAATACAGTATGTGGGTTAGGAGAAAATATATGAGAACTACATTTCTGATAAGAGACTAATGCATCCCAACATACAAATAACTCAACTTAATTAAAAATGAGAAAAGGAGTTGATACAGCAATCTCCCTGCTAAGTATATAAAAAAGGACCAAAGATCATTTTGCAAAGGACACCTATATTTGGATGTGTACAACAGCATAATTCATAATTGTGAAAATGTGAAAACAACCCAAGTGCCCACCAATACATGAATGGATTAATAAAATGTGGTATATGCATACTATGGAGTATTATTCAGCCATACAAAATATGCGAATCTAGTATCTTTTGTGACAACAGGAATGGAACTGGAAACCACTCTTCTAATCAAAACATTGCAAGAATAGAGAAAAATAAAATAAACTCAGTGCAAAATTAAAATTAATTGATCAACACTTAAGTGCACATATGGAAATAAATCTCAATGAATATTAAGACAGGGGTCAAGGGGGTGGGTAAATTCACATCTCTTGGGTGCAGTGCACACTATTTGGATGTAGGACACTTAATATGTCTCAATTTTTACAAAAACAAAGTATATAAACAAACCATGTATACCCACTAATATTATGATATTTTAAAAAATGAGCAAAGAAAATTGTAAATATTTGTCTAAAGATTATATCCAAATGGCCAAAGATATATGAAAAGTTACTCACTATCACTAGTCATCAAGGTAAAACAAATCAAAACCCCAATAGATAGGGGGTTTTGTTAGGATGGTTATTATCAAAAGATAAGAGATAACAAGTTTTGGCAAGGACATGGAAAAATATGATCCCTTGTACATTGTTGGTGGAAATGTAAATTGGTATAGCCATTGTGGAAACAATATAAAGATTCCTCCAAAAATTACAAATAAAACGATTTTACTGAGCAACTTTTCTGCTGAAAATATACACAAAAGCACCTGCATCTTTTTTGCATTACTTACAATAGCCAAGGTATTATATAAACCTAGGTATGTATCAATGGATAAATGCATGAAGAAATTATAGGTTACGCTGTTCTAAAGTTGTGTAATAGGAGCAAGTTTGCTTGACTCACTCCACAAAAAAACAAAAAACACATATGTACCACTGAAATTATTACCAGAAATATCTGATTGCTCAAATATGTGGTTGAGACAGTTCCTGGGGCCACAGAAAAGAAATAAATTCCAGACTATGTTATGAGAACTGAACTTCCATATTCACATAACCTCTCCCCCTAATCTGTCTGGCCTCACATTCATGTAAAATTTTCCCTGGTGATATGGTTTTGGCAATGAGAAAAAGATAACCAAAGTTAATAATCAGCTTCCCCATCATCATGGATTTCCTGCCTCAACACAGGGGAAGGATAAGAAGTGCCTGGTGGAGAAATATCCATGATAACAGTCAGAGACAAAGTGGGGAAACAAGATTACCATCACCAGCCATGGAAGCTCTGCTGGGTAATTCAACCAAAGGGAAAAACAAATCATAGCTGTTCATCACAACACACTATAAAAACAATGTTCCACATTCCTGAGAATGAACTTCTGCTTATGGTTCTCATGCTGCCAGGTTATTTTCTTAGAGCCTCTTCCATTTGGAAATAGGCAGCACTCTGATCATTTACTAGAGTTGAAGCAAACTTTGGCTTAAACTACACTCTTAAGTGCTAAAAAATATATATAAATAAAACAATAGAGGCAGAAACCTCTTGAAGGGAAAAAAAGCAATTAAACAAATATATTGAAAAGGATCTATGCAAACATAGCCCATAAAAAGCAAAAAAGTCCAGACAAATAATGCTGAAATAAATAACTATTACTTCAATGAAATGACATAGACAAACATCCACAAGAAACAATAGCAAAAAGAAAACCATGACCTCCTCAAACAGACAAAACAGGAACCAGTGACTGGTCCTAATGGGTTTACAATCAATGTGAACTCACTGACCATGAATTTATTATTGCAGTTCTAAGGAAACTTAGTGACTTCCAAGATAACACAAAAAAGCAATTTAGAAATTTGTCATAAAAATTTAACAAAAATGTTTAAATAATAAAATAACCAAACAGCAATCATAGAACTTAAAAATACATTTGCAGAACTAAAAAATTCATCAAATGCTTTCTGGTATAGAATGGATCAAGCAGAGCTCAAAGATAGCTTGTTTCAAACATAAAATCAGTGGAGAAAAAAGAAAAAATATGAAAAAGAACAAACACGTATAAAACATGGAAAATTATATTTTAAAAAATATAAGAATTATTTGTGTTAAAGAGAGAGATGAATAAGAGCAAGATGGGGAAAGTTTATGCAAAGAAAAAAAACCAAAGTTTTCCAAAACTTGAAAAAGATATGAATACCCGGATAGAGAAAGATCATCAAATATCCAATAGATTTAACCCAAATAAGACTACCCATAGGCATATAATAGTCAAACTCTCAAAGATCAAAGACAAGGAGAGTATATTAAAATCATTAAGAGAAAGAACATCAACTAACATATAAAGAATCTCTAATTCATCTAGTAACAGACTTCTCAATGAAAACCATAAAGTCCAGGGGAGGGTAGAACATTTTCCAACAGCTGAAGGTAAAATAATTGCCATCCAAAAATATTGTATCCAGCAAAGGTATTCTTTCCCATGTAAATGAAAAGTACAGAATTTACCAGAATCAAACCAATCTTATAAGAAATGTAATATGGAATTCTTCATTCAGAAAGAAAAATAACACTAATGTAAACAGATATCATTTGAAGGTACAAAATCCACTGAAAATACTAAGTACACAAACAAAAGCAGAATACTTTAACATTGTAAACTAGGTATACAATGATATACAATTCACCTATAACTCTAGTATTAAGTCTAAAAACAAATCTATCAAAAAAAAGAATAACTACACTAACCTGTAGCTATTTAGAGGAAGACAATATAAATATGCAAATTAAGAAAACAATGCAGAATATGGGAGGGATAAAATGTAGATTTCTTAGTGTTTTCTGTCTTTCTATTCTTTTCACTTTGTCCTATGTCATAAGTTCTTTGTAAGTCTCATTATAGCCTAATATGATAGCCAGTAATATAATTGATATACTAAACATAAAAAAGGAATGACTTAAACCATATTGCCAGGGAAAAATCACTTAACCAAAAAAAGAAGAGAAAAGTAAAAAGGAAGGAAGAGGATTAATTATAAAACAACCTGAGAAAAAATCAACAAACTGGTGTCCATAAGACTTTTCTATCAGTAATAACATTGAAGGTAAATGAATATACTTCTAGAATTAAAAAGTATAAAATGGGCCCTTGTGCCCATCGATCCACAAATGGATTAATAAATTGTGGTATATGTAAACCATGGAATACTATGCAGCCTTAAAGAAAGATGATGACTTTACCCCTTTCATATTTGCATGGATGGAGCTGGAACACGTTCTTCTTAGCAAAGTATCTCAAGAATGGAAGATAAAGTATCCAATGTATACAGCCCTACTATGAAGCAAATTTATAGCTTTCATATGTAGGCTATAATCCAATTATAGCACAAGAATATGGGGAAAGGGGTAAGAGAGTGAAGGGGAGGGGAGGGGAAGTGGAGAGAGGGTAAATTGTGGGATCACATTTATGGTGCATCTTAGAAGGGAGGTGAAACCTACTAAATGCAGAACACAAATGTTTTCACATAATAAACAAGAAAATCTCATGAAGGTTTTGTCAAACAGTTGGATGAAAATATTTCAGATTGTATATGAAGCCCGCACACTGTACCCCATGATTGCACTAATGTACACAGCTATGATTTAATAAATAAATAAATAAAATAGAGAATGGCAAAATGGATAAAGAAACAAGACCTAATTATATGCTGTATACGAGAAACCCACTTTGCCTATAAAGATACACAAACTGAAAGTGAAGTGGTGGAGATAGATATTGAGTAAACCTTGAAAGCAAAAAGGAGCAGGGATAGCTATACTTATAACAGATAAAATAGATTACAAATCAAAAATCCTACAAAGAGACAATGAAAGTCACTATATAATAATAAAAGTGTCAATCCCATGGAGAATATAATAATTATAAATGCACCCAATACTGGAGTTTTTAAGCATATAAAGCAAACTAATAGATTTAACGGAAGGCATAAACTGCAATGCAATAATAGGAGGGGATTTCAACACCTCACTCTAAATAATGGACAGATCTTTCAGACATAAAATCCATAGTGAATTTAATCTACATACTACTCCAAATAAGCCTAACTGACACTCATAGAGACAACTGCCTCAGAATACATATTCTTTTCATCAGTGCATGGAACATTCTCCAGAATAGACCACAACTCAGGCCACAAAACAAGCCTCAACAAATTCAAAACATAGAAATTATATCAAGTATCTTTTCTGACCACAAAAAAATTAAACTGGAAATGAATAACAAGAAAACCTTGGGAGACTACACAAACACATGGACATTAAACAAGTAGCTCTTACATGAACAATGAGTCAAGGAAGAAGTTAATAAAGAAATTTTAAAAATATCTTGAAACCAATCAAAATGAAATGATACATGTCAAAATCTATGGAATACAATACAAATAGTACTAAGAGAGAAGTTCATATCAATGAATGCTTACATTGAAAAAGTAGAAAGACTTCCAATAAACAAGCTAACAGTGTACCTCAAGGAACTTAAAAAAAAAAAAAAAAGGAACAACTCAGCTCCAAAATTAGTAGAAGAAATAATAAAGGAATAGAGGTCCATACAGAAGTAAATAAAATTGAGACTAAAAATACAATACAGGAAAAAAAATAAAAGGAACAACCCAGTTCCAAAATTAGTAGAAAAAACAATAAAGGTCCATGAAGAAGTAAATGAAATTGGAACTAAAAACGCAATACAGGAAAATGACAAAACAAAAGTTTTTTTTTTGAGAACATGAACAAACTTGATGCATCTTCAGCTATACTAACAAGAAATGAGAAGACTCAAATAAATAAAACAAGAAATGAAAAAGAAGATAACAATTGAGAAATAGAAATCATTAGAGATTACTATGAACAACTGTACACTGAAAAACCTATAGGAGATAAATAAATCCCTGGACATATAAAACCTACCAAACTTGAATAGTGAAAAAAATAGAAAATCTGAACAGACAAATAATGAGTAGTGAGTTTGAATCACTAACAACAACAACAACAGAAAATGCACACCAAAGAAATGCTCAGGCCCTGATGACTTCACCACTGAATTCTACCAAACTTTTAAAAAACTGTGATTAATTTTACTCAAATTCTTTAAAAAACTGAAAAAGAGGGGATATTTTCGAATTTATTCTATGCTGTTGACATTATTTTGATAGCATTATCAGACAAGGACACAACAACCAAAAATGAAAAGTATAGGATAATATCAATGATGAATGTAGACGCAAAAATCCTCAACAAAACACTAGTAAATCTAATTCAACAATACATTAAAGATTATTCACCATGATCAAGTAAGATTCACCTTAGGGATGCAAGAATGGTTAAGTATGCACAAATCAATAAATATGATGCATCACATTAATAGACCAAGAACAAAAACCGCATGACTATTTTAATAGATATTGAAAAAGCATTTGATGAAATTCAGTATCTTGTAATGATAACAATCTGCAACAGACTGAGTATGAAAGGAATATACTTAAAAGTAATAAAGACCATAAATGCAAAATTGACAGCTAGCATCATACTGCATAGGGATAGATTGCAAGCTTATCATCTAATATCTGAAACAAGACAATGTCCCTACTTTTATTCAGCATAGCACTAGAAGTACTGGGAAGAAAAAGGAAAAAAACAAGAGCAACAAAATTGGAAAGGAAGTAGTCAAATTGGTCCACTATTGAAGGTGACGTGACCTTATATTTACAAAACATTGAGATCACATCAAAATACTACTAGAATTGATAAACAAATTCAGTAAAGTGACAAGATACAAAGTCAACATAGGAAAATTAGGAAAAAATCAGGAAAGTCAACATAGGAAAGTTTTTGTATGCTAATAATAAATAATCTGAAAAAGAAATAAATCAATTTTATTTACAATATCTACAAATAATTCAAAATAGGTAGAAATCGATTCAACCAAAAAAATGGAAATCTAAAAATCACTAACAAAAAAAAAATTTTAAGGGTTTTAAAAGGGCATAAAAAATGGAAAGATATGCTGTGCTGAGGGTATAGAAGTTTTGTTAAATTGTCAATACTATCCCAAGCAATCTACAGATTCAATCCATTTCCTATCAAAATACCAATGGAATTCTTCACAGAAATAGAAAAAAATTCTGAAATTTATATGAAGCCACAAATACCCAAATACCCCCAGCAATCCTAAGGAAAAACGATAAAGATGGAGTCATCAGAATACCAGGCTTCAAAGTACGCTATAAAAACTTCAGTAACCAAAAAAAATAAAAAAATAAAAAAAAAAAAAACTTCAGTAACCAAATCAGCATGGAACTTACACTAAAGCAGACACAGAGAACGAAGGGACAGAACAGAGAACCAGATATAAATCCACACATTTATAAACAACTAATTTTTCATAAAGTTGCCAAGAACACACAATGGGAAAAGAACATCTTTTCAATAAATGGAGTTGAGAAAAACAGGACAACAATATGCATAGGAATGAAACTAGATCTCTGTCTCTCACTATCTACAAAAATAAAATGAAAGTGGATAAAGACTTAAATCTAAGACCTAAGCTAAAACTACTAAAAAATAAAAAAAAAAAATAGGGAATATCCAAATCCTTAGGTAAGGGGCAAAGAATTTTTTAAATAGGCCATAAAAGCATAAAATAGGCATAAAACCCAAAAATAAATAAATAGGATTACACCAAGTAAAAAGCTTGTACACAGCAAAGGGAACAATCAATAAAATGAAAAGGGAATCCACAGAATAGAAGAAAATATTAACAGACTATCCATATGATAAAGGATTCATAACCACAATACATTAGAGGTTCAAACAACTCAATAGAAAAATTCATTTTAAAAATGGCCAAAGGATTTGAATACACATTTCTCAAAAGACATACAAATGGTTAACAGGTATAGGAAAAAATGCCAAACATCACTAATCATCAGAAAAATTCAAATCAAGACCAAATTCAAATAAATTGAGATAGCATTATACCCCAGTCAAAATGTTTTTTATCATAACAGGGCAAGGATATGGAATAAAGATAACCTTTATACAGTGTTGGTAAAAATGTACATTAGTACAGCCACTATAAAAATGGTATAGAGGTCCTCCACGAATTTAAAAATAGAGCTACTTTATGATACAGAAGTTCTACTGCTGAACATACGTCCAAAAGAAAGGAAATCCATGCGTCAAAGAACTATCTGAATGCCCATCTTTACTGCTTCACTCTTCACAATAGCCAACATATGGAATCAACCTTACTGCCCATCAAAGTTTGAATGGGTAAAGAAAATTTATATATGCACAATGGAATATTATTTATAAAAAAATGAAATCCTGATTTGCAGAACATGGGTGGAACTGGATGAAGTCATTAAGTGAAATAAGGCCAGCATGGAAAGATACATATCGCATCCTCTCACTTGTATGTGAGACCTAAAAATGTCAATCTCATAAAAATGGAGAGTAGACTTATGCTTACTAGAGGCTGAGGAGTGAGGGATGAAAAGGATTTAATTAATGGGCACAAATATAAATACAGACAGTGTTGTGTAGATGATTAGAGTGATTACAGGGGCAAATAAGCTACTGTAAATTTCAAAATCGAAGAGAATAATTCAAATGTTCATAGCATAAAGGAAACATAAATATTCAAGGTGAGGGATATTCCAATTATATCAATGTATCAACATGCTACATGTACCAAGAAATATCTACATCTATTATATATCAATTTAAAAAACTTTTAAAACATTTTATAATGGTTTCATGAATAAGTAAATGCAGGAGAAATGGCAGTTCTTCTTTACAGTAGAGTACTTCTTTGCAGACATACTGTAGAAGGAATGTCAGAAATTGGAAATTGCCATTTTACAAATATCGGGATAGTTAATTGTTATAAACCAAAGTCATTAATAGATGCTAAAAGTAGTGGACAAAATATGACAAGGAAGAATATATTTGCATAAGCTTACAGTGTTTTCTCACAATATACTAATTACAGATACACAGGAGAAAATATGAACTTTTGTGGAGAAATCAGTCAAATACCCCCTTACCTCACATCAAAGTTAATACTATCAAGAATCATGACAAAGCAACATGGCACACCTGGTAATAGGATCCACTGAAAAGGATACAGCATCCCTTTTGAGATATTCTTGTCTAAGGTGAATCAGCTTACTCTGACTATGAGAAAACATCAACGGACCAAACGGAGGGACATTCTGCAAAAAGCTGGCCAGGGCTCTTCAACATGGTTCAGAGCCCAAGAGGTAGACCAGCTGTCTCTGGTTGAAGGAGCTACAGACATGGGACAATTACATGTGATAGGAGATCTTGGATAGACTTTACAGGCTTTCTGAACCAACAGGGAAACATGAATAAACCCTCTGGGGACAGTGATGGATTAATGTTAATTTGCTCATTTAAATCATTGTGTCATGGTTACATAAGGTGTTACGTTAACAGAAACTGCCTTAATAATATATGGGAACAAATCAGCAAGCAGAAAACAAATAACCCCTTTAAAAATGGAGAGAAAACATAAACAGCCGTTTCAAAAGCAAATATACAAATGGCCAACAAACATGTGAAACAAATGCTCAGAGTCACGATTTATCAAGGAAATGCAAATTAAAATCACAGTAAGACACCCCTTTACCCCTGTCAGAATAGCCATTATAAAAAAAAAAAAAGTCGATACACAATAGATGGCTTGGATACAATGAAAGGGGAACACTTAATTTACTGTTGGTGGGAATGTAAATTAGTAGAATCATTATTGGAAACAGTATGAAGATTCCTCAGAAAACTAAAAGTAAACCTATCATTTGATCCTGCAATCCCTCTACTGGGTATGTATCCAAAGGAAAAGAAGACATTGTATCAAAAAGATCCATGCACTGCCACGTTTACTGCTGCACTGTTCACAGTTGCAAAGATATAGAGTCAACTCCTTTGCCCATCAATTAATGAATGATAAACAAAATATGGTGGGTGTATCTATGTATCTTTCTAGGCAGATTAGATAGATAGATAGATAGATAGATAGATAGATAGATAGATAGACAGACAGACAGACAGACAGACAGACAGACACCGTGAAATACTACTCAGGCATAAAAATGAAATAGGATGTTTTGAAGCACCCTGGGTGGGACTGAAAGACAAAATCCAAATTGAAGTATCTTAGTAATGGGAGAACAAATATAGCATGTAGTCACTTAGAAGAGCTGAACAGTGGTTATACATGGTAATACAGAGCATTATAAGGGAATTTGGAGACTCAGAAGGGCTAGTGGAAGGAGGGTGAGGCATCAAAAACTACCTATTGGATAATTGTATACTGTTCAGGTAATGGGTACACTAAAATCTATAAATTTTATACTACACAATTCATCCATGTAACTATAAAACATTTGCAACTCCTAAATCTATTAAAATAAAAGAAAACCCTTGCCCCTTTCCCTATTGGATACTTTTTCTTCCATTCTTGAGATACTTTGCTAAGAAGAATGTGTTCCAGAGAGGGGAGGGGAGGGAGAAGGATTGGTGGAGGGAGGGTGATTGGTGGGATCACACCTACTGTGCATCTTAGAAGGATACAGGTGAAAATTTACTAAATATAGAATATAAATGTCTTCATATAGTGATTAAAAGGCCATGAAGGCTATGTTAAATAGTTCAATGAAAATATTTCAGATTGTATATGAAGTCAGCACATTGTGCCCCATGATTGCACCAATGTACACATTTATAATTTAATAAAAATTAAAAAAAATAAAAATAAAAGAAAACCTCAGAAATCTTAAATATTCCTATTTGTTAAATAAATTGAATTCAATATTTAACTCCTCCCCCAATTTTAATATCAATTGACTATGCTATTGAATTTCTTCTCAAATTAAAATATATATATATATATATAACACCAATGTCATATAAGCGTTCCCCAACAATAGAAGAAATGGGAACTTTTGACAATTCATTTCGTGAGGTTAACATATCTTGAGCTACAAAACCTGATAAGGACATTATAAATGTAGAAAATACAGAGAGAATTTCATAATATAAATACACATAACTAACAATATAATCATATATAACCCCAGAAATACAAAAAATGATAATATATCAAACCATGTGGAATTTAGTTCAAGACTGGTTGAATGTTCAGTAATACCTTTCTAAATGATAGATTGATGATGGATAGAGGGAGAAGTATGAAGGTAGAGGGGTGGGTATTAGACATTTACAGCAAGATCATAATTACAGAATGTAGGTGGGACTATGCATGTTCCTTGTAAAATCCTTTCAATTAATCTGTATATCTGAATTTTCTTATATGAACATGTTTGAAAAATATAAAAACCACAAAAAGATCAGCATTGAAATTCATCACTGTAAACACAAAAAGAAAGAGAAGAAAAAACTCATGTGGATATTTCCATAGATATAAAAAAGTATTGACAAAGTAAAAGATACATTTATGATTAAAAACTCTTATAAAAGTAACAATAAAAGACAATATCTTTAATCTTATAAAGAATATTGATGCAAAAACTATATAAAACATCATACATACAACTTTAATATTTTCTCGAGATTGAAAACATAATATTAAAGAAATAGAGGAAAATAAATTGAAGTGCAGTAGACCACCTTTTCCCACATTGCACTGAAGTCCTGGCCAGTAGCATAAGGAAAGAAAAAGCAATGAAAGAAATAAGAAATTGAAAAGAAGAAGTAAAATTGTCAACTTTTGCTGGCCATGCGATTCTATGTGTAGAAAACCCAAAGGAATTGATAAGAAAATCTGTCAGAATTAGTGATCAACAATAAGGTAACAAATTTACGTTTTCATACAATAGAAAAAAATAAGAAAAAAAAGTTGATATGCATTTATTTAAATACCATTAAACTTCAAATTAAGTGAAATGTCTGCAGGATTTCTACAATTTACACCATAAAACAATAATGATAGACATTGTAACAACTATAATTACAGAATTTTCATGGCTTAGAATACTCAGCATTTTAAGATGTTAATTTTTTTTTTTTTTTTTTTTGAGGCAGAGGCTCAAGCTGTCACCCTGGTTAGAGTGCCGTGGCATTATAGCTCACAGCCACCTCTAATTCCTGGGCTCAAGCGAGTCTCTTGCCTCCACATCCCAAGTAGCTGGGACTACAGGCGCGCGCCACAATGCCTGGCCACTTTTTGGTTGCAGCCGTCATTGTTGTTTGGCGGCCCAGGCTGGATTTGAACCCACCAGCTCAGGTGTACGTGGCTGGCGCCTTAGCCCATTGAGCCACAGGCGCCGAGCCTAAGATGTTACTTTTATCTAATTCATATACAAATTCAATTACTCAAAAATCACTGTAGGTGTTTTGTTTCTGTGTGTTTTGTGAGTGTATGAAAATTGACCTGATTCAAAAATTTATATGAACACTTAAAAGTTCATGAATATGAAAAACAGTCTTAGAGAACATTTTAGTCCTCCTTATACTACCAGATAAATTTATTTTAATAGGATGTTATGCAATGCTGTGATGGTACACAGGGAGAAAAGTAAACCAAAAGAACAAAAAGAACACATAACCTAAAATATAGACTCATTTGGTGATTCTATTTGTCATATATTCTGCCTAACAAATTATGCTGAAACCCAGCAGTTGAAAAAGTATACATTTATCCCTCACCTCGGTTCTTTGTGTCAGGATTCTGGAGCAGCCTAGATGGGCAATCTGGCTCAGGGTCTACCACCAGGTTATAGTCAAGCTGCCAGCTGCAGGGCTGCCGCGCGGATGTCCAAGATTGCTCAGGTGGTTCCTGATCACAAGGGCATCTCCACAGACCGTCCTAGCAGCTGGCTTCTTCCAGCAAATGTTATGAGAAAGAAAGAAAGAGGACAAATGAGAGATTGCTCACAACAGAAGGCTCAGTCATTCATTGTTTAAAATCATAAGTAACATACTATGTGGAAGGCCACACAGGATGTGAATACTAAAGTTTAAGGATCATGGAGGGTCCATGAGGCCTCCTGCCACAGTGGTATCAGTGATACTTAGGGCAGTAGAGAAAGAATGTTCATTTCAAAAATGGTCTGAGTCAATTACATTCTTACAAAAATTATCTTGATCAGATACACCAAAAAATAAACATCAAAGATTTGCATTTAGGTTCAGCATCTGCGGCTCAACGGGGTAAGGCACCAGCCACATACACCTGAGCTGGTGGGTTTGAATCCAGCCTAGGCCCGCCAAACAACAATGACGGCTGCAACCAAAAAATGGCCAGGCGTTGTGGTGGGCGCCTGTGGTCCCAGCTACTTGGGAGGCAGAGGCAGGAGACTCGCTTGAGCCCAGGAATTGGAGGGTGCTGTGAGCTGTGATGCCACAGCACTCTATCCAGGGTGACAGCTTGAGGCTCTGTCTCAAAATAAATAAATAAATAAAAGATTTGCATTTAAAAGGTAAGATAATAAAGCTTAAGGAAGGAAATATTGAAAAACATCTTCATGATTTTATGGTAGAGAAAAAATTATTAATCAGGATGCAAAAATTATTAACTAAAGGCTTTGTTCACTGAAAGACACTATTAAGACAGTTAAATGAAAAGCCACATAGTGGAAAATACACATATCTAAGAAAAGAGTCATAATCTGAACTTTACAAGAACGATAAATCATTAAGACAAGACTGGCAAACCAATTAAAAAAAAAAGCAAGGAGAAAACTTAAGAAACTCTTAAACTCTTCATATAAGAGTAGATTCAAATGGTCAATAATCAAAATATATTCAATTTCATTAAATCATCAGGAAATGTAAATGAAAATCACACCAAGGCATTACTAACCACGACAACTAGAAAGGCTTTAAACAGCAATAAAAAAAGAGAGAGAGAAATTTAAAATTTAAAGAAGACATTTAAAATGGAAATGTTTGGTTAGGCAAATGCATTCAAATGGCTAAAATTAAAAATATACTCCTAAATGTTGATGAGAATGTGAATTAACAGGAACTTATTCACTGCTGGCAGGAGAGCAAAGGTTGAAACCACTTTGAAATACTGCTTTGCAGTTCCCACCAAAAGTTAAACATATGCTAATCTCATAACCCAGTCCAGTGTACTCTTAAAAGTGTAACCAATGGGAATGCATGCATATGATCATCGAAAGATACTCATATACACGAATACCTTTAGTGTAAATATCCTTAATAACCAAGAGTTAAAGCAACTCAAATGACCACTACCATAGAATAACTAAAAACATTGTAGTATAGCTGGGCGTTGTGGCAGGCGCCTGTAGTCCCAGCTACTTGGGAGGCTGAGGCAAGAGAATTGCCTAAGCCCAGGACTTGAAGGTTGCTGTGAGCTGTGTGATGCCAAGGCATTCTATGAAGGGTGCATAGTGAGATTCTGTCTCTATCAAAAAACAATCAAACACCAACAAAAACATTGTAGTATATTCTTAAAAAGGGCTTTATAAAGCAATACAATAAACTACTCACAAGAATATAGTTGGTGAATGAAGTGAGGCAAAAACAGCTCCATGCTACATAATTCTATTTACTGTGTAACATTTTAAATCATGCAAAATGAATCTGTGGTATTTAGTTTCAGGATAGTGATTGCCTTCGCTATGATAATGAAAGGAGTGGGACATGTTTAGAAGCTTCTGGGTTGCCAGCAAATACTTGTTCTTTCATCTGGGTGCTGCTTACACGTCTGTCCCTCTTTGCAAAAATTCATCAGGGTGAACACATATGATATACTCGATATGTCTGTATTTAAGTCACTAAAAAATGATCTTACCATAAAGATATATTGAGGTAAAAGCCACAACAAAGACTACTCTTTGGATAAGGTTGTCACTTAAATTGAGAGAAGAGGTTGTCAGCAATTTCACCATCGTAAAAACAGAAGGAACAATCTTTTAGCAAAATGGGACTGGGGCACGAACGCGAGCATTTTGTAAAAGATCATAGGGAGATAAAAGCTGATGCTGCAAAGAGGACAGAGACTTAAAACAGGTTCTCCTGAAGAAGTAAGAAAGAATATGGCAGAGACAAATGTGTTAAAGACTTAGAGTGAGTGAAGAAACAGAAAATTCAAATAGACATAAAGTAATTCAGAAAGGTCTAGGCGCTTTTGCCATCATATATCAATAAAGTTGGAAGTACAATCACTCATGAACAGAAAGTGAGGAAAAACAAATAGTAGTTGGATTTGTGAGGAAAGAAACAGAAACTGGGGAGAGCCTCGAAGGGTTGTAATAAAAATTAAATATTAAAACATTCAACGACTGTCAAGAGACAGTGAAGATTTTCATCAAATTAACATTACTTCCATCAAAATATCCCGATATACATATTATAAAAGGTATCCAAAAAAACAGTATTTATAGGCAGTAAATAATTTACAAATGCATTTCTTTTGTTAGTTCTAACCAGTCAGTTAGGTTCGTTTGTTTTTACAGGCAACATCTACCGTAAGAGAATTAGGCATATTTCTTCCATTCACACTAAATGTCTTTTCTATTAATACTGTTACTTGCCATGTTTCTATGGAGACTTACTTTGATAACTGTAGACCAACATGGGTTAACTTTCTAATATATATATATATATACATACATATAGTTTTAATGGACAGAATTACTACTCTACTAATAATTCACAAGTAGTTATCACTGTAGCTCCAAAATGTATTTTTTACAAATTGAAATTCACATATTCTTCTTGAGAAATGAATCTGTCCTTAGGTATAAGAATTAGATATACTTTTATATCAAAATTTCTTAGGAAAATTGTTTAATAAGTAAAAGTTTTCCACCTCCAGCTCTTTAATGATATAATTTTATTCTTGGAATAATTATTATATAGTGCTTGGTTTTATATACTTAGTCTGATAATTGTTTTCACTTAAATACAATTTTTGATATTTATCTATGTAGTCAATACATTTTTATTTCTTTCCAAGAAATCCAATATTTGCTTATTATCTTTAAGCTCACATTTTAAGCTTCACAAGTTATTTTATTGGACATATCATGATCTCATTCATATCTCTCCTAATGACAATTCTCATCCACATGAAAAATGTGGCAAAATTTTACGATGTATCTGAATTTACTCTGGGATAGAGCTATCAGTATACCTCAGATTTATAAAAGATGTCTTGAGGAATCCAAGGTTACCAGTAAAATATATTAATTTTTTGAGAAATTTGAATCCATAATTTAGTTTTTATAATTGCACTCTATTTATTAATTTCTAACTAAAATATGTAAAATTTAGAGGGTTTTTTTTTTTTTTTGAGACAGAGCCTCATGCTACTGCCCTGGATAGAGTGCCATGGCATCGCAGCTCACAGGAACCTCCAATTCCTGGGCTCAAGCGAGTCTCCTGCCTCTGCCCTCCAAGTAGCTGGGACCACAGGTGCCCACCACAATGCCCGGCCATTTTTTGGTTGCAGCCATCATTGTTGTTTGGCAGGCCCAGGCTGGATTCAAACCCGCCAGCTCAGGTGTACGTGGCTGGCGCTCTAGCCCGTTGAACCACAGGCGCCAAGGTTTTGTTAAAACAGAAATCTCATTTTTCATTATATTTATGGATAAAATATAATATATCTCTTTAATTTTTTTAACAAGTAAAAACTCAATAATTTAAAAGGAAACATTGATTAGTCTTCTGCTTTCACACTGAGAGTCATGCCACTGGCTCTCCTGGGTCCCAAGCCTTTGGACTCGGGCTGGATGAGATTGCCAGTTTTCATGAGCCACCTGCTTTCATGAGCCACCTGCTTTCCTGGGCCACCTGCTTTCCTGGGCCACCTGCTTTCCTGAGCCACCTGCTTTCCTGGGCCACCTGCTTTCCTGAGCCACCTGCTTTCCTGGGCCACCTGCTTTCCTGGGCCACCTGCTTTCCTGGGCCACCTGCTTTCCTGAACCACCTGCTTTCCTGAGCCACCTGTTTTCCTGAGCCACCTGCTTTCCTGAGCCACCTGCTTTCCTGAACCACCTGCTTTCCTGAGCCGTCAGCTTTCCTGAGCCACCTGCTTTCCTGGGCCACGTGCTTTCCTGAGCCACCTGCTTTCCTGAGCCACCTGCTTTCCTGGGCCACCTGCTTTCCTGGGCCACGTGCTTTCCTGGGCCAACTGCTTTCCTGGGCCGTCAGCTTTCCTGGGCCGTCAGCTTTCCTGGGCCACCTGCTTTCCTGGGCCACCTGCTTTCCTAAGCCACCTGCTTTCCTGAGCCACCTGCTTTCCTGAGTCACCTGCTTTCCTGGGCCACCTGCTTTCCTGGGCCACCTGCTTTCCTGGGCCACCTGCTTTCCTGGGCCAACTGCTTTCCTGGGCCTCCAGCCTGCAGACAGCTCACTGTGGGACTACTCATCAGAGTTGATATCCATAATAACTTGCTACAAGAATGTATCTCCTATGACCGGGGCCAAGTAGAGAACTAGAAGCATCCTGCACAAAGACCCTGTCATGGATAAGATTGAAAGTGGTAAACTACCTTTGAACTGACTGTCTAAACAAGAGCAGGAGGAATCCACATGAGGAGGAGAGCGAAGTGAAGAAGATAGAAGTGGGACAATCTGCTCAGCAGGACCTGAGGAAACCAGGGAAGGTACCAGACATGGCAAAGGGACAGAGGACTCTGCTACCAGAGCAGTGGGAGGGCCCTGCACTGTAGCAGGCCTCCTGAGTGACACAGAGACCTGCCTGGAGGCTGTGCAGCCACCCTGCCAGAGAGAAGGGACCATGGTTTGCAAGACCTGGTACTGCAGCTGATGCTATTGTAACGTCTCAAACCCAGAGCTACTTTTGCACACAGGTCAGATTTGTGAATGCTGCCACCTGCTTATCCCTGCAAGGCAGGGAAGGCATGGGCAATCCCAGGGCTCACATGCGCCCCGGGAGCAGATAACATGTGCCTTGCCACCGTTGATGCCAGAGGCCCTGGGCAAAGAAGGAGACCACAAGCCCAGTACACACTGCTGTGGACTGAGAGATCTCATCAACCACACTTGCCATGGGATTCAGGTAAAGCATGTACCCACACTCCTGGTGCCCACTTCCCACTGTGAGGCAGCTGGAACAGCTGCCACCACTGCTACCTGCAAGGCTCTGCATGGGACAAAAGCTAACTCAGTTGCTGACTTTAATTCTGGGCAGACTGCATGCCACAGACCCATGCTGTCCTAACCAGGCCTTAGACACCATGTCCTATGTGTACACCTTGCTTTGCAGCCGACCTGGCCCACGTGCATGAGTGCTATGTTCGGCAGACACTCTCTGTGTCATGTTGGTGCCATAACCTGCATTTCCACTCTGTCCTGGTGTCCTGCTTCGTACTGCACTGAGCTGTGACCCACCGGCCTGCTCCACACCATAGGTTCCGTCCACCCCACAGGCCCACTACAGCCTGTGTACATGCACCCTGCACCTACTTTTCCCCTCCACTGTCCTGACACATGAATTACCCAGGCTTGCATGTGTGCGTACTGTGCCCTGCCAAACCCTTCCATCCCACATGTTGGCAGCCCCTTCTCATGTGTGCACCTGGCACCAGGGGCTACCCTGCCACAGTGGCCCAGTGATGACACACAGGAACAGAGGAGATGCAGAGAGCAATAGCACTAAAGGCTCAGAGTATATTTGGCACTATTTTGCTTGGTCAAGCTTCCAGAGCTGGAACGAAGATGCCACTGAGAGACCACGCAGCAACGTGGTCATCACGCAGCAATGGAGGTTTCAGCAGAGGAGAACAGGTGTACTGTATCTACTGTAGGCTTTGAGAGTGGGAGGAGGCCCAGATGAGAAAGAGGCCCAGCATTAAAACCCTGGCAACATGCAAAACCAGGCTGTCTCAACACCCAAAAGGATAGCAATAGCTCTCCCATAATAAACTCCAACCAAAAGGAAATTGTAGAATTCAGGGATACAGAATTCAGATTGTGTTTCAAATAAGATAACTGGAATGGAGATGGTGGAAAACCATCTCAAGAAAATCAAAAAAATAATTTTTAATGTGAAAAAAATTCTCAAAAGAGATAAATAATATTAGAAGAGATATCAGAACTTAAAGAAATTAAAGTCATTAAGAAAATTTTTATGAACAACAGAAAGCTATAACAACAATTTAGAAGAAGAACAAATTTCAGAGCTTAAAGACAAGAATCTTGAAGTTATCCAGTCAGAAAAACATATAGAGAACAGAACAAAGAAGAATGAATAATTAATGAAAGAAATATGAGATTACAGGTATCCCCGAAGCAGAAGAAGAAAAAGCAAAAAGCATGGATAGTCTATTTGCAAGAATAATGGAGAAAAATGCCCTTTGTTTGACAGAAGCTTAGATATCAGATATAATATGGTAACTGAACATTTGAGAGACTCATACCAAATATGAAATCACATCACCAAGACATAGTCATCAGCCTTACCAAAGTCAAAGTGAAGGAGAAAATCCTACAAGGTATAAGATGAAAGCAACAAGTTACTCACAAAGAAAAATCCATTACAAAAATCCATAACAGAGGACCTCTCAGCAGAGCCCTTTCAAGCCAGAAAAGGTTGCAGTTCCATTTTTAATCTTCTGAAACAGAATAACTGCCAATCAAGAATTTTGTAACCCCTGAAACTAAGTTTCATGCATAAATCAGAAATAAAATCTTTCCTAGACAAATACTAAGAGAATGTTTCAGCACCAGATCTGCCCTGTAAGAAATGCCTAAAAGTGTCCTGTACATGGAACAGAGCAATGAATACCCACCAGTGTAAAAACAGCCAAAGGTTAAAGCTCACAATTCTTATAAAACAGTAACACAAGCAAGAGACCAAAACAACTAGGTGTTATTCAACATGACAAATGGAACAATCCTAACCTTGTGTATAAATTGTATTAATGCACCATTTAAAAACATATTGACTTGCTGAATGGATTTAAAAACACATCTCAGGTATGTGCTATCTCACAACTTCACGTTGTGTTGCAATCAACACAATTTTCATGTGTTTTAATAGTCTCAAGGTAAAGGGATGGGAAAAAATATTCCACACAAATGGAAACCAAAAGTGAGTGGAAATAGCTATTTTCTTATTAGATAAAACAGACTTTAAATCAACAATGGTTAAGGAAAAAAAAAAGACAAAGATACCATTATATAATGATAAAAGGAATACAGGAATAATAATTATATATATATATATATATATATATATATACCTAATAAAGGAGCTCCCAGGTTTATAAATTAAATACTACTAAATTTAAGCAAAAATATAAATAGCAGCATCATAATTTCAGGGCACTTCAACACTCGACAGTCAGAACTGGGAAAATCATTGAGGCAACATAAAACCGAACTTACCCATGTTTTAAACAGACATTTACAGAGCATTACAACCCAACATGGTATAAGGTACATTCTTAACTGAATGAGATGTTTTCTAAGATGGATCATATGTTAGCCCACAAAACAAATTCAGAAAATAAATTCCATGTATCTTTTCAAATTCAGAACATATTCAGAAAATAAATTCCATGTACCTTTTCAAATTCAGAACATATTCAGAAAATAAATTCCATGTATCTTCTCAGATCATAATGGAAGAAAATTAGAAATTAATACAAGAGGAACTTTCAAATCTACACAAAATCATGGATTTAAACAACCTGCTGCTAATAATCCCTTGGTCAATGATGAGTTTAGGGTGGAAAATCAGAGATTTTTTAAACTGAATGACAATCATAATGCAAATATCCAAAATCTATTGTATACAGAAAAAGCCATGTTAATAGTGAAGTTCATAGCCATAAATACTTAAAAAGATAGCGAGATCACAAATTAATGACCTAATGTCTTAAGGACTAGAAAAAGAGAACAAACCAAACCTAAAGCTAGAAGAAGAAAAGAAAGAATAATGCTCAGAACAGAACCCAAGGAAATGAAAATAAACAAAAAAGGATCAGCAAAAACAAAAAGATGGTTCTTTAAAAAGGTAAAGAAAATTGATAAAACTCTATCTAGATGGACCAGTAATAGAAGCAAAAGGACCCAAATACTCTCAGGCAGAAATAAAAAAGGACATATTACAACTAATACCAGAGAAATACAAAATATCATTCATGGCTACAATGAAAACCTCCATACAGAAAAACTGGAAAATCTAGAGGAAAGGGATGGCCTTTTTTTTCCCTTGTAAAACATGAACTTCCAAACTTGATCAAGAAGAACTAGAAATATTGAACAGATCAATGAGTAACAAGATTGAATAAAAACTGTCCCAACAAGAACAAAAGAACCCTGGACCAGAAGGATTCACAGTCAAAATCTACCAGATCTATAAAAAAGAATTGGTATTCATGCTATAGAATCTGTTTCATAATGTTGAGAAGGAGGAATCCTCTCTAATTCACTATATAAAGCTAGTATCACCCTAATACCAAAGTCAGAAAAAGACAATCAAAAAAAAAAAGAAAAAAAGAAAGAAAACTACAGAATAATATCCTTCATAAATATAGATGCAAAAATCTTCAACAAAATATTAGCAACTTGATTTCAACAGCACATCAAGAAAATAATACACCACCATCAAATGGGATTCATCTCAGGGATACAAAGAATAAGCAAATCAATAAATGTAATTCACCACTCAAAAAAAGTTAAAAACAAAGAATATATGATCAACAGATGCTTCAAAAGCATTTGATAATACTCACCAACTCTTCATGATAAAACCCTCAACAAAAGAGGCATAGAATTAACATAACTCATACCTCAAGTTAACAAAACCTGTGCCAGAATGTTTATTGCAGCCCAATTCATAATTGCTAAGTCATGGAAGAAGCCCAAGTGCCCATCTACCCATGAATGGATTAATAAATTGTGGTACATGTACACCATGGAATATTATGCATTCTTAAAGAAAGAGGGAGACTTTACCTCTTTCATGTTTACATGGATGGAGCTGTAACATATTCTTCTTAGCAAAGTATCTCAAGAATGGAAGAAAAAGTACCCAATGTACTCAGCCCTACTATGAAGCTAATTTATAGCTTTCATATGAAGGCTATAAACCAATTATAGCACAAGAATATGGAGAAAGGGGCAAGGGAGGGGAAGGGAGAGGATGGGTGGAGATAGGGTAAATGGTGGGATCACATTTATGGTACAACTTAGAAGGGTACAGCTGAAACTTACTAAATGCAGAATACAAATATTTTCATACAATAACTAAGAAATCCCATGGTTATTTTGAACAGTTGGATGAAAATATTTTAGATTGTATATGGAGCCAGCACATTGTACACCATGATTGCACTAATGTTACACAGCTATGAGTTAATGAAAAAAAAAAGAAAAGAACAAAGAAACATGCAAAGAAGAAAAAAAAATCTATATTAGATAAATTCATCACCAATATCATACTGAATAGAGAAACTCTGAAAACTTTCCCTCATTAAGTTGGCAGTGGATAAACAAGTGGCAAGAAAGTGGCTAAGGGTGGAGAGCAGGAACTG
>CAUYON010091380.1:0-24832 GCA_963573935.1 Arctocebus calabarensis
TCCCTAGTAGCTGGGACTACAGGCGCCCACCACAGCGCCCGGCTATTTTTTTGTTTTGCAGTTCGGCCGAGGCCGGGCTTGAACCCGCCACCTTCGGTATATGGGGCCGGCGCCCTGCTCACTGAGCCACAGGAGCCGCCCTCTTGTCACAATATTTTAAAGAAAAAAATCATTGATATCCTGAACTGAATTTGAGTTGTATTTTAAGATTTTACTGTACTCAGAGAATCTCAACAAACATATTGGTAAAAAGAATTTGTTTCTATGCTATTTGAATTACTATGGCTATGCAATGTAATTTATAGCTAGAAACTGCAATGCCTCCTGCTTTGTTCTTTTTGTTCAAGATTACCTTGGCTATATGGGTTTCTTTGTGGCTCCATATGAATTTTAGGATTCCTTTTTTCTATTTCTATACAAAATGATGTTGTAATTTTGTTAGAGATTCCATTAAAACTGTAAATTGGCGGGTAGAAGGAGCATTTTTACAATATTATTATTATTATTATTATTTATTTATTTTTTTGTAGAGATAGAGTCTCACTCTATCACCCTTGGTAGAGTGCTGTGGAGTCACAGCTCACAGCAACCTTCAGCTCTTGGACTTAAGCGATTCTCTTGCCTCAGCCTCCCAAGGAGCTGGGACTACAGGCGCCCGCAGCAGCACCCAGATAATTTTTGATGCAGTTCAGCCGGGGCCAGTTTTGAACCCGCAGCCCTCAGTATATGGGGTTGGCACCCTGCTCGCTGAGTCACAGGCATTATACACATGATCCGTCTTTCCATTTATTTGTATCTTCTTGAATTTCCTTCATCAAAAGTTTATCATTTTCAATGTATAGATCTTCTTGGTTAAATTTATTCCTAAGAGGTTTGGCGCCTGTACCTCATGGCTAGGACTCTGGCCACATACACCAGAGCTGGTGGGTTCAAACCTTGCCCAGGGCCTGCCAAACAACAACTACAACCAAAAAAAGCTGGGCTTTGTGGCGGGCACCTTTAGTCCCATCTGCTTGGGAGTTGAAGCAAGAGAATTGGAGGTGGCTGTAAGCTGCGACACCACAGTACTCTACCTAGGGTGACATAGTGAGACTCTATATCAAAAAAAATTTTTTAAAATCCTAATAATTTTAATTTTTGAAGCTAGGATAAATAGGATTGCGTTCTTGATTATTTTTGGATAATTTTTTTTTTAGAGTATAGGAACACTAATAATTTTTGTGTTTTCATTTTGTAACCTGCAACTTTACTGTGTTCATTTTTTAGTCCTAATGGCTTTATGGTAGAGTCGTTAGAGTTTTCCGTACATAAGGTCATGTCATCAGCAAACAGTGACAATTTTATAACATATAACACATTTAGGTTCTATTGAGCATTTAAGGAATTTGCATAAATTACCTTACAGCTACTGTTGTTTCCAGTATTTATTTAGAGGGACTTCTGCCTAGATGTCACATTCCCCTGGTTCCCGTTCACCCACATGACTTCTGACAGGTATTGTATCCTCCCTGGCACTAATGATTTGTTATAAAAGCACTGTATTTAAGGGATAGTAAATTTTGTGTCTGTCATTATGATAATATGATTAATGTAATTTAATAAAATTTGGCATAAAGTGTATTTAAGATAATCAAAATAAGAAGTTAAATTTTAACTATGCCATAAAAAGCTATAGCTAAAATAAAAATAGGCTGGGAAAATGACTTTAACATTTCTGAATAATGATAGCTAAGACATAAACTAGGAATAGACACCCAGCCATGCTTAAGTCTTCACCTAAATAATTTATAAAGCAAAATTATTTGCCAGAGTACTAGTAGCAACAGCCTAAAACTCCAAGGATTTGGAATGCTATATATACCTCTCCAGGAGCCAACTTGTACTCTTGTAACCTGTTTAAGACATGACCCTGACAGACATAATTTTGTAAACCCACCTTGCTTCATGAAACATCACGGTGGGTCAGAGACAATGCCTTCCATCAGCCTCCCTGCAGGAATGGAAAAATGGACTATACTTCTTCAGGAGTTGGAAGGCTTTGTGGAAGGCTTTGTGGACACGCCACCTCCATCATCACACGCCACTTCCATCATGTGAACACTTCTGGTCCAACTTCCTTCCTTTTTTTTTTTTTTTTCAAAATATGGAACACTTCATGAATTTGTGTGTCATCCTTGAGCAGGGGCCATGCTAATCTTCTACGTATCATTCCAATTTTAGTATATGTGCTGCCGAAGTGAGCACCTTCCCTCTTTTCTTAAAAAGGTATTATGGCGTGGTTACTGAAGTCATACATATTCAGGTCTCAACTCCATTACTTACTAGTTCTGTGCCTGTAGGAAAGTAGTTCACCTCTTGCAGACTATCTTTCCTAAGTAGAGTGTCAATAATAATTACACACTCCTCACAGCATGCTCATAGTGACTAAATGGGGATGTATACACAAAATATTGGTGAGATGTGGCACAGAATCAACACCATATAAATATGACTTATATCATTTTACTTTTTGTTCTTTCCTTCTTTTGCCAATAGTACCTATCTATTAAGCTGTGTAAGGGCCATTACAAATAAGTGCAGGAGATCATACTGATAGTTATTACCATAAATAATTGGGTTCAAACAGATTTCTGGGCAACTTTGAATGTTAAGAAAGATACTAAACCCTACCTTAGTGATGGTCTTTGTAGTTCTTACTAAAGTGTACCCATTTGCAAAATTTTTATTTTAATGTGGTTTGATATTTTACTGATACAATCACTTGGCCAAAAAGAAAGAAAAAGAAATGATGGATCCTAAAAATATCTTGCATTCAAAATCAATGCAAGAAGGTCTGATTCTACCTACTTCTCTTTTTCAGCCAAAACTTCTTTCTATATTTCTAAAAGGAGTGACATTTTGTCTCTTATCTATCATCAAACTATTACAGACTTCGAACAACTGTTTTGATTATAAAGTTATTTTGGAAAACTGCATAATTATGTCTAGATTCTATTTGATGGTTTTTTTCCCCCTCCAAGTGATTTTTGTCCAAATGTGCTTTCAATGTTCTCTTCTGTGGCAACTAAAATGCTGTCACAGTGTTCCCAAGATGCTGTCAATGTGACTTTATAGTAAATAACATTATAATGTCAATGCATGACTCAGGAAGTGACATGATGTCAAGGAGGCACTCAGTATAGTTGTATCATAAATTCAAAGGAAAATGCATATTTATGAAGACCTTCTTAAGATGTCAAAAGAGAGTAATGCAGATGTTACATTATTGAGGAAAAAAAACACTTCAGTGAAACTTTGTTAAAGATGATAAAAATTCTACTGAGTAAAGGGAATTTCAAGTCATGAAATGTGCCTGCAGGTTATAAGGTTTAGATTTTAGTCTCTCCCGTGACAACTACGAAGACTGCCCCATCAATGCCCAACCAGGGGCCAAGGTTCAATATCAAAGGATATTGATCACCATCTCTTTTACCCTTGAATTCCTGATACTACTAGATTTCCACTTTTACAAAGGAAGGGAGATTTTTAGACTGTTCTAATTCTACGGCCTGCTCACTTAAAGATCCTTTCTTCTACTAAGCGTTGTTTCTTGCTCGAGAAGAATGGAATTGAGATTTTGGAACTGCTGAGGTCTGCAACTGCAGAAGAAAGGGTTGTATCTAACTACTATCGTTAATGCCTGGATTTCTTTTATTAGAAATTAAATCATTTGGTTTAAGGATTGAAAGCATCAGTGATACTAGAAAGTATAACAAACTAAATCTTTGTTGGTATCCTCCATTCCCACCTGCATGCATCTGTGCTAAACATTCCCTGAAGTTGTGCCTGCCATAATTTTTTTCTTTCTTCTTACTTCTACCCCAAAGTCATTTATCTACTTTTTCCATTTATGAGTGGCCTTATGCTGTTATGATTCTGCTGTTTTTCCTCAGGTTGGTAAAAATAAGAGCATAGAGAGAGATGAGTTTTTACGTGGAATCATTTTCTATTTATTTGTTAGACAATTCTTTTTAGCCATAAGCATGGATAATACAAAAACCAGAGGGAACAGACACTGCTGTTCTCCTGTTGTTCTAAATTCCTGTTTTGTTTTTGGTCTTTACTCACTTTCACTTTCTACTTATGGTGCTCCTGGAAAAACCTCGCTAATTCTGCTGAGTGATCGAACCAGGTACCCTGGATTTGGGGAACCAGACCTGTTACCCCAAAAGGTACCGAGGGATTATTTTCCTTTATTACTACCCTCCTGTCAAAGTCCTTTTAATTCAACAGAAAGGACTGTTTTACCTGAACTGTTCAAGGAGCTTCTATGAAATGGATGAAAATAGAACCCAAAGGTGGGAAGAATGTCCAGGTTTCTTAGAGCTGGGAGCTGAAGAGGTGATGGGCATCTAGGCTCACCATTCTCTACTTTCCATAAGTCATGGTTGCTCTCATCTCCAATCTTCTCTCAATTCCTGTAATTTTGTTTTCTTTTTCACCATTTTTCTCTGCTTCTCTTGTGCAAGGTTCTACAAGGATACAGATGTCATCCTTTATTCGTCAGCACCTGAGCCTACGGCCATCTGTGAGTTCTTTTTGTATATCTCAGTGGAATTTCCTAAAGCAAAGTGGAGACAAAATGACTGTGATTCTGTCCATGTCCTTTATTTGGAAGGGGCTGTGAAGACTTACGCTGCACAGGTAATTTTCTAGTCTAGGTTTTATTTACACTGCAACCAATGTTTAAGTCACAAAAGAAGTTGGGTAGGGAAGACAGCCTTAGTGATATGTCTCATGTCTCTTATTCCTTTTTAAAACTAATCCAAGTTTGCCATTTTCTTCTATATTAGAATTATTTTCGAATTATATAATAATTATTTTATAATTAATTATGATAAGTTATAAGATTAACTCCTTAAAATGAGAGATGAACAAGTGTTGTTCGTAGAGAAGAAATCTGGGAAAGTCCAATGGAGATGATGTCTACTAAAAAACCCTCATACCTGTAGAAAGCTAAATATTTGTGGTCACTAAGCTCCTAGTTATTGTGAGGTAAAGTTTCACTAGAAGAATAAACAGGCCACCAAAAAGTTGCATAGATACTTTCAACTTGAAAAAGGCAGAAATCAGTAAAAATAATCTTTACCTGGCACTTCCATGAATAGTATAATAATGACTTTTTGGATTAGATTGTCTTACTCCTGATTATAAAGTAATCACTTTATTTCTGCTTTTTTTGACTTCTGTTTTTTTGACTGAAAAGTGGACTCAAGTTTTCAGAAAATCTTATCCATGTCTGTGCAAGATCTTGTGTGCAAGAAGGTGAGCAGAGTGCTGAGAAATCAGGGACAATCCATCCTATTTACTTGGCAGATCAGTTACCTCATCTTTATGAAGTGATAGGTGCACATTCATCTATCAGAAAAATTGTATATGTTACGAGAATATGGAGATGGTAAAGAACTGTTAGTAGCAAACTGATGGAAAACACTGAAAAAATTGGAGACACAGGTAGGCCAAAAGTTTTAGAAATCAATTACTTTATCCCTCCCTTCCTTTCTTCTTCCTTTCCTTCCTCATCCTGTTCGAAATGCAATTTTCCTTTAACTTCTCAAAGGAAGTTTTTACAGAGAAGTTGTAATCGAAGTATCTCCAATAATGAGTGGAACATAAGCAGAATGAATCCTAGAATAGAGATGTAAGGTGGAATCAAGAACAGGGTTTAAAATACAGTTGCTATTGGGCCATACATGTGCCAGGAGTGAGCCATGATTTTAATAACAGTGACCACATTAGAGAAAGTGTGGTCCTCGGTTTCTCGAACTGAACTGCCATTTGCACTTAGACAAGACTGCCTGATGAAACCGTGTTCCCCGTTGCTCTCCCAGTGGAATTCCAAAAGCCTCCTCTAGATTTTTGAGCATTCTGAGCGCTCCAGAAATGTGTCTCAGCAAGTTAGCTCAGCGTGTTTTTCATCCTGTGGCTGCTGTGAAACTTACTAACTTCCTCAGCAAAACACTCTCCCTGTGAGGCATTTGAGTTTAGCAGATTTTACTGAGGAATTGGGAAGCGTGGAGAGTCATTTATTGTACAGCAACATACGCCAACCTGATGACTGTTAAAATTCCTCTATTTCATAATCTGTTTAGTGTCTGGCTTTACTGTAACACTACTGTCTGCTCTCATCTCGGTGACTCCTCTCAGCCTTCCTTCCTTTCTTTCCTTTTCTTCCTCTCTCCTATCCCCTCACTGTCTTTGATTTTTAAATCAGAACCATTGGCTTTCCTTTCTGGCACATTGACAAGTAACTTGGGTTTCTTGCTTTTGCATTCTGATCACTCACCCAGGTAAATACTAAGATATTTTTCAAAACATATGTGGTGCCCCGTTAAGAGATTGCTGCTACTAACTGTAACAAAGAAAATTCCATTGCATTATGCTGGATACTCACCTTAGAAAAAAACCTATTCTCAAAAGTACAACTACATTGAGAACCCATAGCAAAAGAACTGCTATCCATTCACAGCAAAGAATCAGGCTATATAGCTATAGCCACTTGCAGAGATTTGTAATGTGAGTAAACATTTCTTTTCTGTTATGAAGCCACTGAGCTTTTGGAGTTGCTTGTGAGATAGCATTTTGAAGCAAAAGGTGAGTAATGTGGTACTATGCGCTCTGAACTTGACAAACACACCTTCAGAAAGACCAAATTAAAAAAAAAATCTACAATTACAATCTTTATATAATTGCAAGTTAGCAAAATATTTTAAAAATCTAAATTTAAATATTTCGTAAGAAGAAGAGTTTAACTGATGACTCCATACTGAGCCTCAGAATTAAAGCATTCTATAATAGACATACTCTTATCTGACAATGCGAATGTTACTTTCTTTGCATTATTATTATTATTATTGCTTATTATTTTGATGCAGCAATCGTCTGATTTCTTTTCTGAATGTATTTATCTTCATTCATTCTTTATGGGGTTTCTGTTTCTAGTCCTTATCTTAAACATTTTTATTGTTATTAAATTTTAAGCCTTTTTAATTTTGTGAAGGCAAAAGGTGAAAACCTAATAAACACATGTATATGTAATAAATAAATAAATACATTTAAATATTTTTAAATTTAATTATTATTTTATGTGTCTGTATTTTCCTTTAGGGGCCAGTAGCGTTTGTATGAGTAATAAAGATCTATTAAATAAAAAATTATTTTATTTGTATTTTGTAAATAATTTTAGTCTCATTTCAGAAAAACAATAATTATGTTGTATTAACAAAATATTTTAACATAATTTATGTTTAATTCATGGAAATGCCAATGTAAGTACATTTATTTATTTATTTATTGGTTCTCAATTATACCTGAAGACCACTTCAAATTTATTTTTATTTATTCTCTTCTCAATTTGAATTTGAAGTGACTCTTATGGGACAGGCATTATGATACGGATTGCTGAGTTCCCTGAAATATTGAACAAGTACCAGCTTTTGTAAGACTTTCGTTTCCCAAATCACTTTTTCTCATCCATTCCCTGTTCCTTTTATATTTCTAATTTTATTTTATAATTTTCCTACACTACAGATGACCTTTTCAAGATTTTGGCAACCATTTCTATGAATTGTAACACATGTAAAGATTCATGTAACTGTACACAATCAGGATGCAGAACTGTTCTGTCAATATAGGGCAACTCCCTCATTCTACTCCCGGATAGTTACATCTCACCAACCCCAATCTCTGGCAAATAGAGATTTGGTCTCCATCACTATAATTTTACAATTTCAATGATATATTACAGATTATACGTGTGTAATCTTTTGAGATTGGCTTTGTCTTTCAATTTTTAGCTTTGGGATTTATCAGATTGCTGTAGATTACTGGATCATATGTTATTGACTAATTTATGAGAAAATACTAAGTCGTGTTCTAGGGTGCCTGTCACACTTTCCGTTCCTACTAGCAACATGTGAGAGATTCAGGTGTTCTGCATCCAAATCAGGGCATAGAAATGGGTGCGTATGATATTTTGGACCCAGTATCTTGCTTTGTTGTCCAGGCTAGGGTGCAATGGAGCTAAATATAGCTCACTGCCACCGAGACCTGCCAGCTGAGGTGATCCTCCTCACTCAACCATCTTGCTAACAGAGACTACAAGCATGTGCCACTATCCTTGTTTGTATTTGTTGTATTTACTTATTTATTTATTTATTGTAAAGATGAGCATCTCACTATGTTGCCCATGTTGGTCTCTTAACTCCTGAGTTCGGCTATTCTTCCCACCCCTCCCTCCTAAAATTCTGGGATTACAGGCATGAGCCATCATACCCAACCTTTGCCCAGTATTCTTTAATTACAGCCATTCTATTTGGTATATAGATACCTTATTGTGGATTTAATTTATATTTATCTAATGGCCACTGATGCTATGAATCTTTTTACCTGCTTATTTGCCATCCTTATATTTTCTTTGGTGAAGTTTTTGTCCAAGACCTTTGCTCAAAGTTAAATTTTCTTTATTGCATTTTGAGCATTCTTTATATGTTCCAGAAAGGAGTTCTTTGTCAAATATCTTCTCCAAGAGTTAAGCTTACATTATCTCTGAACAGGATATTGCAATGCTCAAGTCATGTTGGATTTCTACAATTACAAGAGATGCTCAAAGTGACTTGCATCCATCTTTTGTTATTGGTGTACATTGAGCATTACAATTTTAATTTGGATTTTTTCCTTTCTTAAAACGTGCATACATTTTTTGGCACCCTCTCTATATTACACCAATAACACACAGTCTTTATTAATGCAGGTTTAGAGTAATTACTGAATTGTATAGTATTACTCATTTAAGGGTATTATTTTCTCAAAATGTGTTAACTACTTTAGTTATTTAGCTATTCTGACTCATTTATTCTTTTCTTTCTTTCTTTCTTTTTTTTTTGTAGAGATGGGGTCTCACTTTTGTTCAGTCTAGTCTCAAACCGAGCTCAGGCAATCCACCCACCCTTGGCCTCCCACAGTGCCAGGATAACAGGCGTCAGCCACTGGTCCCAGATAACTTCTTTATTCTTATTATAATTTCTTTACTCAAATGGATTTTAGAATCAAATTATCTTTATATACAAAAATATGCTAAGATTTTGATTGATATTGCATACAATCTATATAAATCAATGCATGGATAATGGACATGATTCCTATTCTAAGTCTTCCAATTTATAAACTTGGAATGCTTTTCACTTTATTAGGATCTCTTTAAAATTTTCTTTTGTAAGAGTTTTATGGTTTTCAGCATAGATATTCCATGGATGTTTTATTAGATTTATACCTAAAATTTATTTTATGTATTTATTTCAATTATACCTAGATTTTATTTCAGGTTAATTTCATGTTAGAAATATTATAAGTGCTATTTTTATTATAATTTCCAATTTTTCATTTCTAGTGTGTTTATATAGTGAATATATTTGATTTGTATTAACATGACATATATATATATATTCCCTATTATTTTATTCTTTTATCCTACCCATTTAATTCTATGTCAGGTGAGTTTCTTATAGACAACATATCTGGGTAATGTTTTGAATCTCTTCTGGAAATATCTACCTTTTAGTTAGTGTTTTTAAACCATTTACATTTATTACCATTATGTTTGAATTTGGGCATACAGTTTTATTGTATTTGTTTCTCTTTGTCTTCTCAGTTTTCCATTACTGTTTCTCTTTTCCTCCTTCTTTTGGGTTATTTGAACATGCTTTCTTATTTCATTTTAACTTAGCTATACTAATTTTCACTATGTATTTGCATACTTTTAGTGTTTTCTTAAGGAATTATAAAATTTATACTTATTATACTCAGTCTGTTGAGAATAAATATTTCATCACCTACATTTGAATGTAGATTCCCACCACATAGGTCCCCTTTATAGTTGTTTAATGTGTTACATGTGCATGTACTGAAAACCACATCAGATCAGGTTGTAATTATTGCCTTCAGTTTTTAACATATTGTAATGTACTCAAAGCAAGACATATGATTTATTGTATTATTTATGCTTTATGACTTCTATTGCTTTTTTCAATTTCTGATGTTCCATGCTTCCTTGTGGAATACTTTACGACTGTCTGAACAATTTTCTTTTCTTTTCTTTCTTTTATTAGTGATTAGTTAGAGCAGGCTACTCTCTATGGATTTTTTGTGGAATAGAGCATAAAATGAGCCTTCGAATATTTTTAATATTTAAAGAGAAAAAATATAGATAATAAGTTTATGAAAAAGTACTTAAAATGTGATTGGCATATGGTTATTGCTCAAAAGCTTGATCTCAAATGAAGATAACACTTTTAAATTGAAATTGATAGAACATAAACTTGAGCTTTGAGAAAGGAAAGAAAACATCAATGATAAATATATGAAAAATCACCTAAAATGTATTTGGCACATAGTTGTTGTCCAAAGACTTTATCTGACCTGTAGATAGCACTTTTAAATTTATTGGATCTATGTTGAATCAGTTTATATTCCAAAATGTTGACACAATTAATGATGATGCCATAAGGGGAAGAATATCAAAAGAATTATGAGTAAAAACTAAATACATCTGTAGCATAATTTTGTGAGGCATTTTTTGTCTTTTAGACTATAATACTTTGGATATATATATATATATTTTTGTAGAGACAGAGTCTCACTTTATCACCCTTGGTAGAGTGCCATGGCATACCACAGCTCACAGCAACCTCCAACTCCTGGGCTTAGGCGAGTCTGGGACTACAGGCACCAGCCACAACTCCCGGCTATCTTTCTGTTTTGCAGTTGGGCTGAGGCCGGGTTTGAACTGGCCCCCTTTGGTATATGGGGCCAGCGTCCTACTTGACGAGCCACAGGCACCACCCACTTTAGATATTTTTTACTCCATTATAATTCTAAAGTAAAAGTTGCTAAATATTATTTAAAATTATTTCTCTCAGTATTACACTGATGCTATGTATGTGTGTCATACTGAATGCACCAATGGGTTGGAGGCTACATTGACATTTGTGAAAAATTTTCTATGTATGTTATTTACATATTTCATTCAGCATAAGTTTAGTCTAATTTTCTCATTTCTGAGAAAATGAGGAGTCATATGAAAACAGAAAATCATACTCCCCCCAGCTAATGCAGAAATGAAAGAATCCAGTAGAGCTTTCCTGCCCTGCTGGGAAAGCTCCTCAGGTGAGTGCTGTTTTCCAGATGACCTGAAGGAACAAACTAATCAACTTTTATGTTTCCTAAGGGAAAAAGCAGCTGCGGTAGAAGTTAAGAGGTAGATTGTAAAAGTGCCATGTTGTAAATTCCATTTTTATGTCTGATAAGATGCATGATTATGGAGTTAAGGTAAATACCATGTAAACATCTTTTTTTAGAAATTGTTTTACAGAACTAGCAGTTATTCATATTTTGTGTCAGAGGATGATTCTGAAAAAATACTCTCAAATTTAAGAAATCAAGATACAATGGGAATATTGATTTTGTTCTTATTCATTATAAAGACCTTGAATAAAGTTACTTAATACCATTAACAACTATTTCCTCATTCACTCAACTGATAAACAATCATTTACATATATTTTTCAATCTCTTTGACAAATACATAGTAGTAAAATTTCTAGGTTACACATGTAAGTATATAACTAAATTTATAAAAAAAAAAAGAGTTCTCAAGGTAGTTGTAATAATTTGCCAATAAAGTATTTTCTCATGGTCTATATTTTACTTTGAATTTTGTAAAATCTTTTTTTCTTATATTTGTATTGATAATATTCTAATTGATAAATCATAATTTTATGCATTTGTGGGGTATGGTGTGATGTTTTGATATATGTACACAATGTGAAATGATTAAACAAAGCTAATTAACATATATATCACTTCACTAAGCCATCACAGTGTCTTTTGAGGAGTAGACATTTTTAAATTTGATAATATCCAATTTATTGATTTTTTTCTTCCTTTTGATAATGCTTTTTGTCTACTCTAAAGTGTGAAAGTTGTGAAGATTTGCCCTAGTAAGTCCTGGCACATTTTCATCATTCTCTTTAGTTGTGCAGATAACTTTTAACTCTTGCTTTTAGTTTTTGTTCTTTGCAGCAATTCTGAGATGTCATAAACATTTCTAATCAGTATTTTATTACCTAATTTATAGGATATAGTTGGGTAAGAAGAGATTGAAAACTAATTCCATATATTTGCCTCTTACTATTTTTATTCATAGAAAGTTGTACCATGACAGTATTTATTTTCAATATGAATAAAAATAAATTTTTAATGTTGATAAAATGTTTAGTACCATTTGTCCAAAAGTTTTATTTTCATGAATGAGACTAAACACTCTGTTGGGAAGTAACTGGAAATGCTTCACTGACTGGAGCAACCATCCTAGGAACCATCAGAAAAAAAGGCTTCAAGGCCTACTTGTGGACTGAGGGGCCACATACCAGTTTCGTGGTCTCCAACTCATCCTGTAAAGCTCCCATTTTTCCCTTTGCAAAGTGACCCTCTGTGGGGCTTCCTGTTTTCAGTACATTGATTTTGAATTTAACATGAATTACTTTGCTTTTATAAGTAAATAGATATTCTCAACACATTTGAAAATTAAAGAAACTTAGCTCTCAATAGTGTAAGTTGCACAACCAGACCAGCTTGGACTTTGAGTTCTTTTTATAGATAATTTCTCTGGAACATTTCATCCGTAGGACCAGCGCTGTGTATGGGAACATAGTGGGTACATGCGTATCCTTCCTTTCCAATGAACTTTTTGGATTTTCACAATGATTTTTATTGTACGGTATTAGATCACTTTAGTCATTTCCTCTAATCTAAGTGCATAAATCTATAAATTTATCACTGATGTCTTCTTGACAAAGGATTCCAAATTCTGTAAGCAGTATGGAGTTCACTCCCCACCACAAGTTCTCATATATCAGATTTAGAATAGCTTTTCTTTTGTTTTTGCACTAATGTATACTAGTAGGAAAGTATGTGGATGTTAAACATGTGCGTTACAATACGTGTGTGTGTGGGTGTGTGTATGTGTACAATTGAATGTTAATTTTTTTTCCAAATTGAGATTTATTGATTTCCACTATTTTAACTTTAAAAATGGTATGAAGCTGACTGTAAGAAAGAGAACCAGTGATTTTAAGTTAAAATTGAGCAAATGGAGAAAATACATCACCTCTGGTTTCAGTCACCACATCATGTTAGACTGAATATAGTTCTTTCTTTCCTTTTGTTTTTTTTGAACAAAGTTCCAGAACACTGAAACCCAGGGATGCTTCAAGCCTCTCCCGGCAATGTCTTCCACTTTGGATCAGTCTCTTGGGCCGGAGGTGAAAGTGCTTTCATAAATACTGCCATTTCCCCAGCACAGTGCCTTTGATTGCATCCACGTATTGAAGTAACCCAGTCCACTCTGTAGAAGAGCTGCCATGGGGCCCATGAAATGCCATCGTGTGGTAGCCTCTGTGTCCTTCGACATGTTCACTGAATACAGTTTTTTTTTGTTTTTGTTTTTGTTTTCCATTTTTTGGCTAGAGCTGGGTTTGAACCCTCCACCTCCGGCATATGGGGCTGCCTCCCTACTCCTTTGAGCCACAGACACCGCCCTCACACTGACCACATTTTTAAAGGAGGCAATGGGAAATTTCTCAGTCCGCTCTTTAGTGCTGATCCAAAGCTGTTCTTGTTCTAGCTTAAAGGTGAGTCTCACTTTTCCTCCAGACTTGTACACACCGGACAAGGATTCCAATGACAGGCACTCCTGGACCCCTTAACCAATGGCATCACAACTTCGAGTATTCCTTTGTCCAACACTTTCCAGTGTTGTTTCTGCTTGCAGAGAGGCTCCTTCTTGTTCTCTTCAGTCTTTGCATCCTGCTGCACCGCATCTTTGGGCGTGTTTACTGCTAAAACATCATTTGTCGTGGAGCCAACCACCATGATCTTGGGCCCACTGGTCACTTTTATCTCTCTCAATGTCTTGTCCTGAGTTTCTTATCCCTGACATGCTGCATGGCAGGTGGGAGACCTATTATTGAGTGAATCTTCTGTTTAGCTCTGAGCCTCTGGTGTTTGAGAGGGAACTCCATGTCGTGCTTGGTCTTGTTCCAGATGATCTCAAGTCCACCAGCTCCCTTGAAGCTCCACCTGTGCCCTCATGATTGTTGACCAAGGCCTGGGCCCCCAGTCCCCATGGATATTTCAGTTCATAGAGCTTATGGTCAGGAAGAGTGAGAGTTATAAGAAATACCTTTATAGCTCAATACTGGGTGGAAAGGGCATAGAGAGGGATTTAGCTCTCCTAACAAGCATGAGAGTTCACGAGATGAGAGCAGTGGTGAATTGGCAGTCTCTACACCCTTGGTGTTGTGGGGCACGAGATCAGCCTTATATTAGGCTGGAGGAGAAGGCAGTCGGGAGCATGCGCATTCTATCATGGACCTGCTTACTCTGACTCTGTCTCTGCTCCTGCCTGCAGAACGTCAGCACGGCGTCTCTGCTGAAGATTACCAAGCTCTGCCAAAGACTAAGATCTATCTTTCTAAGAAGACTGCTTTGTTCTCTCTAAGACTTACTCTCTCCCCCTCTTTCTCCAGCTAAAGTAAATAGCCCTCAGGCACCTAAGAGAAACTGAACCTGAGCAAGGTAACTTAGCGGTCCAAGTCCAGAACCTAGTTAAGCCGCCTGAGATCTCGCCACTCCTGGGCTCTGGCAAGAAGTGTCAGAAGTGACATGTGACACAAGGGGCTGGCCCAGGGCTGGCTGCAGGATGCCACACACAGCAAGGGAGTCCTCAGCTGAGGTCCTTACTGCAGTCTCGGCCTCAGGGCTGTCAATGGGCCAATATGGGCACCTTCATCCTTGGTTGCCACCTTCTCGGCCTCTGTGTCCATGTCAGGATCCTCCCTGCCTTCCGGGCCCTGGCTTCTGCCATGATGGTTGTGTACAACCTGAATGTTAATTTTTATTCAATACCCCTATAATTATTTTTCTCAAAGTATAGCCTTTTTTATTTAACACATGATGATGTAAGAATCTTTTGTCAGATGAAAATGATTTTTGAAATTTTTTTTTGTTCCCTTTTAAGTGCTTCTAAACCATTTCCAGTTACCATCATATTGCTAGATTACATAGCCTCTGTTATTTCCTTCCAGGGTGTAAGAATTATTTATAGATATTGGGTTCCAATGGAAAAAAATGTGATATTTCCAGAAAGAAGTCCTCTGTGACCTACACTATTCAGTACTATTTCAGGATTTATAAAATTTTGTGGAGAAGAATCAATAACTTTAACTTGATTCTAATAATAAACACTTTATTTTGATGAAGAAAATTCCACTTATTGCATTTTCCAGAAGAATAACATTAGACAAGCTATTTACGCCAAGGTATATAATGGAGTCATTCTAAACATTAAAGTCAGAAACAAATTCATTGATCCTGAAAGTTGGCCAAAGGAACCTCCTAAAAACTATCATAAATCCCACTTGTGTTCATATTTATAGTTCATCTCAACAGAATTTTTCTAAAAGATAAAATGTGACTGACATTCAATCTAGTTATCAACTTTGAGCTGGAGGCTGCAATGCCTTTTCACCTTTGTAGGTGAGCTCGTGCCTTTGATGTGTCTCTGTGAAGAATCCACTCTTCTAGACCTTTAGCAAGAGCAGCTCTTCAAAGATTCCACTGAAGAATATCAAACTTTGCAGTCATTAAGAACAGTGAATTATATAGACGTAAAGTGTCTTTGGGGGTCATCGGTATTTTACCAGTATTTTTATTAGTATTTTTATCAGTATTTATATCAGAAACTTTCACTTTAATCCCATATTTTATTATTATAAGAGGGGCTTTTTGTCATATTAACTCTGCTTCTGATAATTTTTTTAAAATGACTTCATATCCCCCGCTTTAGGCTCAGACATAATTCATTACAGCATCTCTAAACAGAGCTCTCATATCAGACACAGGAGGCTTATTGATTTAAAGATGAGTCTCTGGAGAAAGAATTATATTCTCATGCATTATAAACACAGTACCTGGGAATTGTGTGGTGTTTCAGGTTAATATTCCCTACCAAGAGATAATATGGGCTGTCACTACAGTGATTATTTAAGAAATTAAAAACGTGAATGTTATACAAATTTTGAAAGAAATTTGGAAAAATTTATAGCAGATACATAAAAATGACAAAAAATAAAACATTTTGTTGAATATATATATATAAGGACAAACCTAGCAATAGAACAAAAGAATCCTGAGATGAACTCCAATGTGTACAGGAAGTACTTTGTGAGAGCTATATGTAGGGAATAGATAAAAAATAGAGGAAAATTATATACTAATTGGAATGATAGTTGTAGGATTATTTTAAATAAATGACATTGGCAAAAGTTGGAAAATTATATGGAATCAGACCTTCCTCCCATACAAAAGTATACTTTAAGTAAAGCATAAATGTAAACAAACAATAAAGTAAATAAATATTTACTTAGTGATGGCTCATGAACTATTTTCTAAACAGTCATTATTTTCTATCAAAGGAAAGCAAAAGATGTATTGTTGTAATTAAATAAAATTGTAAAGCAATAGTCCCCAAAGGCAGTATTTTTAGTATATAAAATTTAAACTAATGCATAGGAGGAAATCACCTGAAGACCAATAAGGAGACAGTAAAGTCAATGAAACAAAATTACAAAAGTGAAAATACATAATATAAATGAATATACAAAAAATTAACCACAAATTTAGTAAAAGAGCAAAATGAGCAATAGAGTATAATAACAATAATATATATATATATAATGTTAATATAGTTTATAATGTAATAATACTAATTAAGTTGTGGTGAAATGGCTGCATATTCACTTACTGTGGGTGGGAGTTTAAATTAGATCATTTAAAGTTCTTTGTAAGAAATTTGGAAATAAACATCAATAGCCTAAATGTTCCATTCTATTATCCTGCAATACTCTTCTAGAACTTACCTTAAACATGCAAAGGAAGTTATCTATTGCAACATTACAATGATAAAAATGAAGAAATATCTTAGATATTAAACTTCTAGTAATGATTAAATAACTTAAGGTATTCCGTATGAATTTACCTCATATTGGTCTCCTTCACGTAATTCATAACAAAGATATTTATGAAAACATATTTCAAAGAAATAGAAAAGGATGTTTATGTCATAATATGTAAGAAAAGAAGGATATTTAAGGCTGTGCTGATCATTCATAAACATCTTATGAGTTAATATCAAAAATATATAAGAAACTCATACAACTCAATAGCAAAATAATTATAAGTATGCTGACTAAAAAAGCTAACAAGGCAGCTAACTACACAGTTTTTTTTAAAGACATATATATGGCTAACAGGGATATGCAAAAGTAGTCAATATGGAGGTGCATATACAAGGGACTAATCATCGGAGAAACACAAAGTAAAATCACAAAGAGATATTATCTCATGCCTTCAGAATGACTATTATCAAAAAGAAAATAAATAACAAGTGTTGTTGAAGGTGTGGAGAATTGTTGGTGAGAATTTAAATTGGTACAGTTATTATAGAAAACAGTATGGAGGGTCCTTAAAAATTAAAAATAGCATGAACATATGATTAAGCAATATTATTTCTGAGAATATATACAAAGGAAATAAAATCCATCTCTCAAAAAGATATTTATGTCCCAGTGTTTATTGTAGAATTATTTAAAATATCCAAATATATAAATAACTTATACATCGAAAGGTGATTACATAAAAAAGTGACATATAGAAAGATAAGCAGATAGAAAGATAGATAGAAAATGAAACATTATTCAGCCACTGAAAGGGAAAAAAAAAATCCTGCCATTTTGAACAACATGAATGAACCTGGAAGAAATTACGTTTAATGAAATAAGCCAAATAGAGAAAGATAAATTCTTTATAGTAGGACTTTTATGTGGTATCTAAAAGGAGTTGAACTAATGGAAACAAAATGGAATGCTTGCCAGGGTCTTGGGTGTGAGAAAATAGGAAGATATTGGTTGAAGGTTATAAACTTTCAGGTGTTAACATGAACAACTTCTGGGGATTTAATGTATACCGTGGGTGGTCATGGATGCCAATCAGTTTGACCGTGATAATCATACAGTGCATATGTGTATCAAATCATATTGTACATATTGAATATATAAAATCTTTGTCAATTGAATGTTATAAGATTAAAAACAAACAAAAGTCTAGTTTACATGATAGACAGTCAATGTGATAGGTAGGAAGTGTTGGGAAATGATTGTTCCATTTCTGATGCTTTCCACAGCATTTTTCTGGACTATCTTCTTTATCTGGACACCCCATTTAAAGGAATGTTTGTATAGCAACTCCTCTGGAAAATATAAATACCATTTCCTTCCAGGGCAAAAGACAGATTTGATTCCTCATCTTAGCAATAAAAACAATATCTTCCTAATAACAAAGATAAGGTAGGTTTTCGACAGCTCTTTTCAAAGCAGTAGGATTTTCTAAGTTTGGAGTTTGTTCTCTGTGGTAACTAAGTCTTGTGTGTGGAACTTTCAATTGGACCACTCCACATGGCCCCTGTGGCTTTGGGAGAGCAAGGGCCACCAGTGTGAACAGAAAGCTCGTGCTGTTTGCTGATGTAATACAGTCCTCACCTCTGAGTCAGGAATCTAACATCTTCTGTGGACATCAAAGTTTGCACAATGAAACATGACTTCAGTTACCTTGAAAGTAGTGTAAACTTTCAGACCTTTCCGGCTCAGAGGCTCAGTCTAGGGCCCCAGACAACACCCAAAGAAGAATGATTTTGAAATATTTCTTCTTTTTCTATTGTCTTTAAGATTTGGCATGATCTGTTTTTTGAAAGTCTCCTTTACTTTTAATTATATAATATTAGTTGTCTATTTTTTTGAGACTTGGGAAAAAAATCTAAGAAGTTAACTGATGACTTCATATTGAGCCTCACAGTCAAAGCACTCTATAATATCTTATTTGACAATGTGAACGTTACTTTCTTGGCATTATTATTACTAATATTGCTTAATATTTTGATGCAGTAATCATCTGTTTTCTTTTCTGAATGTATTTATCTTTGTTCATTCTTTATATGGTTTTTGTTTCTAGTCCTCATCTTAAACATTGTTATTGTTACTAAATTTTAAGCCTTTTAAATTCTGTGAAGGCAAAAAGTGGAAACCTAATTAACACCTGTATGTGTAAAAAAAAAAAAAAAACAGAGAAAATTGCCATGTAGATAGCTTTGGGCATATAATTACAAAGCTATTATCAGTGAGTATTAATATGACGATACATAGGGCGGCTTCTTGTGCACTGCATTTTTTTTGTCAGAGTTGATCAACCATTCCAAAAAATAAAAAATAAAAAATTTCAGACCTTTCATAACTCTTCACAAGGGTGAAAGAAAAGTCAAATAAAATACTGTAATTTTCGTCACAGGTAACTAGAAGTTTTTGTTGTTGTTTTTGCCCATGTATATGGAAAGCACATGTACAATGAAGCTATTAACTGGGCCTAGAGGGCATAGAAGTAGGAACAGTAGACAGAGAAATCCAAATCTAAAGTTTGGGTTTGTTAGGTTTTCAAATATTAAGAAAACCATTGAGAAATTATAGATGTTGGGAATATCTGAGTGTATTTAAGAATCATCTACATAAAGAAAGTAGTTCAATCTCAAATTATTTTATATTCTCTTTTCTGAAGTATTCTTGAATATCACATATATCTACACTCAATTGGGCTTTTAAATATATGATTTTACTATGTAATATGCTTATACTTTATACAAAATTAGAGTTTAGTTAAAATTATGTAATCAACATTTAAAACCTCTCAGTTTTTCCTTCATATCATTTCTCAATATTTGATTATCACTACTCTCCGATAGAATATTGCTTCTCAGTTGGATGAATGAAAGCCTCAAAGTATTTCTTTGTCTTTGGTCTCATCTTTTCCTTCCTCTCTCAACTCAAGATGAATTTCTAGGGTTCTGGTAGATTCATGCAAAAAATTCATGCTTAAAAATATGATTCTGATTACCTCTTTCTTGTTTGCACAACAACCTTTTGAATTTTTCTTGTCCCTTGGGTACCACCTAACTTAACTGCATAATCAAGGTTCTTGAAGTACATTGTCCACTTCTGTAATTTCCTTCCACATTTTTTACTTTATTTTAAAGTATATTGTTTGTCTCTGAGTCACTTATTCTATTTATAAAGATAAGATAAGATAAAGGTAAGATACTTTATAAAGTATCTTATACTGATTTATAAAGATAAGATACTTTCTGTCTTTTCATTTTCATTTTCTTTTATTTATTTGGGTCTCTATTCTGTCATGTTATGGTGTCCTAGAAGTTAAATAATTCTACTAAGCTTTATATATATCAAGTGCCTATTATGGTGCCTTATATTTGTTAGGCAAACAGCAAAATTTACATGATGGATAAACAAATCTAGTTGTACATTAATCACTACATGTATACCTTAATAGGTACCAAATTGGTTTAATATTTCAGTCTTGTTTACCAGTCATGTCTCAATAAATATCTAGCAAGCTGCACGTATATTTTTATATATACAGGCAGTCCCCAAGTTAAAACATCTGACTGACATATAATTTACATTTAAGAACGGAGGCTATTACAGGTAATAGGTAAATGTACCTGTTCCAACTTACATACAATTTCAACTTAAAACAAACACATAGAGCCTATCTTGTTTATAACTTGGGGAGGACTGCCTATATACCTACATGCACACACTTTGTGTATATATATATTACTTTTTTATTAAAAGATTTTGGATTTCTAATATTTTTTAAAAATTTTTTATTAAATCATAAACTGTATATATTTATGAGATACCATGTGATGATGTGATATATAAATAATCAAACTAATTAACATAACCATCACATCACTTATTTTTTGTGGTAAAACATTTATAATTTACTCTTAGTTGTTTTGAAGTGTACCCTTGCATTGTGCACATTAGGAAAGATCCCACCAAATGCCCTTCTTCTTCCCTCCTCCCTCCACTTGCCTTCACCCTCCTCTCCTTGTCTCCTCCTTCTTGTTGGACTATATTTGTGTTTTATCATTTGTATGAATGTATAAATGTTAATATCTTGGTTTCATAACAGTATTGAGTACATTGGATACATTTTTTCCCATTCTTGAGATACTTTACTAAGAAGAATGTGTTCTAACTCCATCCAGGTAAACATAAAAGATGTAAAGTTTCCATCTTTTATGGCTCCATAATATTCTATAGTATACATGTTCCACAATTTTTTTTATCCATTCTTGGGTTGATGGGCATTTGGCCTGCTTCCATGACTTGACAATTATGAACTGGGCTGCAATAAACATTCTGGTGCAATTTCTTTGTTATAAAATGATGTTTGCGCATCTGAGTAGATACCTAGTAATGAAACTGCAGGATCAAACAGTAGGTTATCTGAACAGAAACTTTGAAGATAATTGGTGAGGTGAATGGCCAACAAACACATGAAAAAATACTCATGATCAGCTAACTCCAGTAAGATTGGCCCACACCAAAAAATTTCAAAACTGCTCATGTTGGCATAGATGTGGAGAGAAGGGAACACTTCTACACTGTTGGTGGGATATCAATCTAATATGTTTTAACCCAAGAGACTAACATTATTGACTAAGCATCAATATTTTATCCCTTAAATCAATGATTTTCAACAAGTGTGCTACAGTATACTGCCATGCCATGAGAGGCTCTTAGGGGTGCTGCAAAAATTTTCAAGGATCAATAATTAAACTATTTTGAAAGAAGTTTAAAGCACAGTAAGTAGATTTTTATATTGTTTTTTTATCAACATAATTTATATGTGCTATGGAAGTTTAACTATAGGTTCTAGTGTGCCATGAGATTAAAAAAAAAAAGGTGGTTGAAAAACACTGACTTAAACCAGTTAATGGAAGGAATGGAGAAATATGTCAAGTTTTACACTACACACTACAGCGTTTGTGTGAGTTAGATGAGAGCAAGCTGTGATAAGAAATTTAAGAGGCCATGAATGGGTTAAATATGTGAAAATATATATAGTACATAACAATATCCAAAAGACCATCTGCACACTGTTTCTAGGGAATGTCACACAATTTAATCTGCAGAGCAAAATGGATGGAACTGTCCAAGGTGTATACAACATGTTGTCTTGCTTCATCATAGTTTTATAAAGGCCAGTCACGAAGATTTGTTCATTGCTCTGATTCAAGCCCCAACATTCTCACACTGGCACACAAAAACATGCAAAAACAATAATTAATGGCACTCCGCAAGACACTGACACATGTCAGACACCACCACACATCAACACAAACACAACTGTGAGACACTGATATACCAAGGTTATGAAACCTTACCAGGTTATTTGGACAGTGCTTCCAATTTGTGTAAGGCGGTAAGTTTGTAAACTTAATTGTCAGAACTTGTAGGCACGTATCAAAATGTTACATGTACTATGTGATTCCTTATGACTATAATACATCAATAAAACAAGTTTAAGTAACTCATCTAAAATCATATTGCCTGTAATGTTTAGATCAGGCTTTGAGCTGATGTCTCTCAATCTTTGGTTCTTTTTCCTTTAAGCTTGAACCCAGATTGCATATGATGGTTAGTGTGATTTTGATTTTTTTTTTTTTAATTGAAGAGGACCTCATGGAAATAGCTAAGCCTGGAGTTTAACAATTTTATTTAATTAGATACCACTGTACATTTCAAGCTAGGACATAAAGATACTCCTTGAGAGAGTATAAGTTTTGATTAAATGGAGAAAAGAAAACAGAAAAGGAGTGAAGTGATTTGTGGTTGAAAATTTTATTATAAGATATAAATGACTTATAGATGAAAATTAAAGTGAAATAAAATAATCTAAAAGAAAGTAGCCTTTTATATACCTTGATACTCTAAATCAATGCTTTGAAATGATAGATATATGAATGTATATCTGGTTCTTATCTTTTTCATAGGAATAATTTCACAATTCACTATTTTTTTCAATTATCTATTTTTTATGACATCATCTCTAGAGTTAATTAATTTACTGGATTCAACTACCTACTTGCTTTCTGAATTTCTTACACTTGATGCAAATATTCAATAATTTTCAACTTATTTTTGATGATTCCACTAAAATAATTGAAAACAGATCTACTTAAACTAATACAATTAAATCAATTTTCAAATTCATTTTATTATTAAAAGAATTGTAACCACTCACTGTGTCCCTGTGCTGTCAATGTTTAAGGCATAGTGAAGTTTTATGGTAGTATCTTTTCTGTTAAAAGATCTTTGAAACACTCTTGTGGACTAAGAATTTCTTTCTATTGAGTACGAGGAATACATTTTCAAAAGGAAGTGGATAATTCCAATTCATCATATCTGATGAGGAAAGAAAAGATCTTTGTGTATCTGTGGTACATTTGGCTTGTCTAATGTAAGGATTGTATCTATAAATATTGCTGAGGTGTCTGTCTGATTCATGTCCAAGAGCACTTTTCATTAGTACATTGGCTTTTTTCAAAGATATTTCACATTCATGAAATCATATTTAAGCTCAGTTTGGGTGCTATGTTTTTGTGTTCTTCCCTTTGTCTGTTGTGGTTCAGTATGAAATCTTGACGTTCAAAGGAAGCAGTAAGGATAACCAATACTCAATTCTCAGCGAGGATTTACACCAGGTGGAAACTTTCTTTTGAATCTGACTGAAAATAAAATCTGCTATATACCAGTCATTTCAAAATAGGCTTTTAAAATTTCCCTCCATGTATCAAGTTTATTTTAACACCTGTGTCTCTGCTGGCTTTTATTATTCCCCTGATGTGGTGATACCTTACGGTATCATTTCTCTTCATTGGGAAAACAACTTGACTTCACACTTAGTATTCATATGTCTTTTAAAAGCAATACTAAATTGTCTTTTAAAACAATAGCAAAAAGTATTGAATATAGTAAGAGGTAGAGTGCCAAGTGCCTCATGTTACTAAAAGGAGAGAGAGGGCAAACTGAGACACACAGAATATTTATGTATTAATTTTTAAATTATTTATTTATGAAACACATGTAACTTTTAAATTATTAATTTATGAAATACATTTATTAAACACGCTCCATTGAAAAGGCATGGTATTTGAACATAGAAAAACGAGAAAAGATCTTTAAGGGATTTTTAGTAGAGTTTATATACTATAGAATAAATAAAGCATTTGTACAAATAACAAATACACAAGACTGGATTTGATCATTTACAAAAATTATATACAGATGACAGGTCATGAGAGTTCAAGGAAAACACAGAGATTCCGCTGAATTATATATTTAGGAAAAACTTAGCTGACACCCTAAGTATAAACTTACCTTCTTATTCCATCATTTTACACATTGGTATTTATCCGTAAAAAAGAAAAACCTATGTCCCACAAAACCATACATACTATTATATATAGCAGGTATAATTATAACATCCCAATATAAAATTAAGTCAAATTTCCAAATTTCCATTACTGATAATAAATTAATAAAATACACACACTAAAAATAACAAACTACTTGTAAACACAGCTCATGGGAGAATCTCAAAATCATTGGGTAAAAGAATCTGGGAACATACGATCGTCAAAATGTGGAAACAACCTAAATGCCCACCAATCCAGGAATGGATTAACAAGCTATGGTATATGTACACTATGGAATACTATTCAGCCATTAAAAAAAATGGAGACTTTACAGCCTTTGTA